>BLKR01002716.1:0-54687 GCA_011170035.1 Teleogryllus occipitalis
ATTTAAGTTTCCTTGGCTATTTGTTTTACAAAATACATATTTACATACATTGTTTCTAAGGCCTATCTATAGGTGTACTCTATTAACTATTTACAAAACTAATTGTCTACTTTATGTATTTAATAATTTTTCTTTTAAATTCGTTAGTTTGTTAATATTTTTTATTTCTAACGGTAATTTGTTATTCGTTTATTATTTATTTAGTATTCGCAGATTCGTCGCGTGTGGTGAGGAGAGGTGAGGTGAGGTGCGCGTATGGGGGCGGGGGTCGCTGGCCGCGCGCCAAGGGCGGAGACCGCTGCCCCCTCCCCCGCCGCGCCCCCGCCCCCGCCCGCGTGACTAACGCTTTCCTCCCGGCGCGGCGCGCGAATTCCTCCTCCCCTTCCCCCCTCCCCTCCCGCGGTCGGGAGCTACGGCCGGTGGCTGGCTGCAGCGCGGCAGCCAGCCTCGCCTCCAGACGCCCAGGTGCGCGGACGGACGGCGCTCCAGGAGAGTGTGGGCGGGGCCGGGCGAGAATACAATGTACACACAACGTGGCTATTGATTTATTTCCGCAAAGCAGGATATTATTCATTGTTTATTTTCTCCTTAAGCAGTGCTATGTGTATTAAAGAAATTCGTGTTTCTAGGTTCATTAACATTTTGTAATAACATTTAGAAATATTAATATTTTTTGATAACATTTAGTGATTAACATTTAGAAATATTAATTAATGAAAAACAGAAATAACACGTGAAAAATAGTTAATTTGGTTTTCTATTCGTGTGAAGAACATATTTGTTAGGTAATTGTCACCTTGCCCGTCACCTTGTTGGATGCACTGCCAATCGGAACATATTCTCCGATCGGCAGTGCATCCAACAAGGTGACGGGCAAGGTGACAATTATATTCATACAAGGAGCGATAATCGCGCTCGTGAAAACTGTTCAAAGTTTTGGTTGTCTCGGTAGCTTAGTGGTTGGAGCAGCTGGGCATAAACTAGATGGCCCGGGTTCGAATCCCGGTCGGGTGGACCGATTCTTGAACTAATTTAATTAAATTTGTTAGGGTATGGTTGAAATTTCAAACAAGTATGTTCGATGTTTCGTGACAGAATTTCATTAAATTTACTTTTGTAATAGTTTTAAGAACGGTTACATTCTTCTGATCGTTCACAACTTATTAATAAAATTAAAGACCCACTTAATGGATTCTTTGGACGTTGGAAACGGACGTTTCCGCAGCTTAAACGGTTATAAAACCTACACATAATCCCAAATCGTGGTATTAAAAAACACGCGCAGAAGGAAATTTATATTACTAAAAGACTGAATGCATCGTAGGGAAAGTTGGAAAGAATTTTTTTATCACACGATGCTGGCGTTCGTTGTTTTTGTAATTTTTCCATGGCTGATTAGGTGTTGGCAAGGTCGGAAACGTGGCTTAAAAAATAGTCCTGGAGGGATAGCCCTCGTAACGAAACATCTCAGGTTGTTTTCCGATTCTCAATGAACTTTGACTTCGCGCACCGAGGATTTGTTTTTCTGGTCAGTGTCGTTTTCTTTGGGTGTGCAAGTCGTGTTAACGCCCAAGGAAATTAAAAAAAATCATTTTTTAAAATTTATTTAGATTTGTTTCATTTATTCGGTGTTCCATGCGAAAGGCGCCGTAGATCGGCCCCAGTGCGTCCATGTAGTGCGTCCAGGTAGTGCACGAGCGAAGCTCAGGCCGTTGGCGAATGCCTCCAACGTCTTCAGGTCGGATCGGGAGGCGGCAGCGAATGCGCGCAACGTCCCGCCACTCAAGGACAAAGGACTAATGCTGGCTTTACACGCAATAGGTTTCCGCAATATCTTTCAGTAATTTGTTGCTGTTTCTTGCGGTCATCTTTACACTAGTAAGAACAAGACGGGGCAATATGTTGCCAGAAAGTTGGGAGGAAGATCTTTCCGACAAGATATTGCCGATCGTTTTACATTAGAACTTTTTCTTGCCGTGCTTGGTGATGCCACGAGGAAAATGGCGCGTTAACTTAAGTGAGGTTATATCTCACTCCGACATGGCTCGTAGAAGGGAGAAGATGCGAGTCGTGGTCGCAGTTATTGTGCTCAATGAAGAAATAAAGAAACGTCAACGTTTTGTGAGGACATGGGACTGTATTTCAAAACGAAAGGAAAGGGGGCTTGTGCAAATTCAGTTCAGGAGCCTCGATATTTTTTCGTGGACTTCAATTTACGTGAGAGCAAAGTAATTGTCTTTTTATAAAAAGTGCAATTATTAATTCGGTAAAAAGTTTTAAAATATCCATTATCTACTGTTGATGTACTATAGATTAATCTTAAAATTGATTTAGATTAGATATCTTCATACTTTTTAACGTAACAAAATTAATAATTAGGGAGCAACTATAGCTAAACGAAAATTTGAACCATTCGATAATCAACCATAGAGGGTTTGTAATATTTATTACTTCTTTTATTTTATAGAACGTATTTCACACACCCATTTTACGAAAAAACGCATAAAACAATTCAAAAGAATACATCTATGTATTAACCTAACCGTACTTCCTGCGCATGTTTCCGTGGTCATCATTGGCTTCTTCCAGCAATATCTTGCTCAGACTTCAATCCAATTCTAGTCCCAGCAACAGCCGGCAATATCTTTCTGAGGACGGAAACACGCGTGTTTACATTACGACCGGAATATCTAGCAAGAAATATTGCCGACATCAGAAATATTTATTACCGCAATGTTTACATTGGCAACTTTTATTGCGAAATAATATTGCTCGCCATTTTCTTGCAGGTGTAAAGCCAGCTTAAGGCATTGGATCTTGGTTGGGCCTGCAGGAGAGCGAGCGTTCGTGATTGTAATATTCTCCGTTGCGTGTTACAGTCTTTAGCAATACCATGAAATGAGTGTTATTTTTTGATGAGGATAGTGAAAGAGTGGAACAAAAGTTTTAAATAATTGCGTTCCTTCCTTTTCGTATGAAGAAAAGAAAAAAAGTTATTGAGTAATGCGCGATCGTGCCCTAACCTGAGAGTATTTCAGAATTTAACTTTTAAGAGGAGAACCACAGAAAGAGAAAAGCGTCGATCATGTCTTTTTAAATTAAAAAAAATATATTATTCCAATTTTCGCAATAGAAAATACATCATTATTGTTGTTATTTTGCGACCATCTTTACCCGATTCTTCCAACATTATAATTTAAAATAAATATTTTGTTTACATAACTCAATTTTACTTTGAATATGTAAGCGAAAAGAGAAGTGCGGGTGTTTACACTTTTCTTAATTGCCGACGCCCTAGGTCCAGAGGGAGGACACGCCACTGAGTCAGACCAATATCACACGACGGCATCTAGTCGCATGCGAGTTCATTGAACGACATGCTTCCAACGACATTACACCTTCATCAATTAAGTGGTTTAAGCATTCCCCGTTCCCCCGTATTCTCACGGCCTTGGGCTTCCCAAAGACTGTCACGCAAAGGTCGCGAATGTCCATGGCAATTCGTGCCACGTTATAAAATATCATAATAGGCTCGTTCCATGGATGTTTCGTAACATTTGGGAAAGCTCGGTTGTGGGGTAGCATTCGCTATCCCTGTGATCAACCTCCGAAGGCAAATCAAGGTGCGGTGTAGGATGACTTAAAAGTTGGGCTAAGCAGGTCTTGATTAGTAATTTCACATCGAATTCGTACGTGGAACCGAAACAATTTTCTTTACATGTTTGTCATGGTTCTTTACTAACTTCCTGAGATCCGCTGTTGGTCATCGAATCATCCTGCATCGTGATTTAAGTGTAAAATAAATGGATGAGCGGAGATAACACAGTACTTACTAGGTCATATTGAGGGAATGTTAGCTGTGAGTTACTTTCTAAGATTATTGGAAATTATTTCAATGTCGGCGAGCCGCCTCAGTTCCTTAGTTTCATTCCAGGGGGAATTTACACACATCAATGGGGCTCCCGCTTTTCTGACTAACCTTCATCCCCTTCTAGTTGCTCTAATGCATGAAGGTCATAAAAAAATACTGTCTTTCCTCTATGCTCAGGCTACATCCGGATATACCGTTATACGCAACGCTCCTCGCTAACTCTTCCCAATCACTCTTTGTAACGCCACCAAGCAGCTCGTATATACCGACGCATCGCGACGTTCCAGGTTAGTATCAGAGAGTAAAGCGCCTCGCACAATGTCCAGGACGAATCGCTCCTTAATAACCCACGAGCACAGGGCATTGCTATCGAAGCCACGATTTCAATTGGGGGTCAATCGGACTGTTACCGGGTGGTTCGTAACTCTCACCCAATAGCTTCACTGTATTATTCTTACTTAGCACTGATTGGAATTGAAATGTGGCGGGTGATTTCAATTGCCCACCAGGACTTCTGTACCCCAAGTGGCATCCCAACACAAGACCGAAGCTCTAATCCTGGGCGATGTCTTTCTAAGACGAACGGTTTGTGCCCAACGTCGGCGAGTCGTCCAAATACACTTTATTTTAATACCAGGGAGTATTTAATGCACCCCACAGCGGGCTTTTGCCTCTTCGACTTACCCCCCTCAGGTAGCACTAATGCTCCGTGAGGCTGGCAGTCGGGTTCACCGACACATAACGCTACTAGAAACTTCTCCCCGATTAAGCTTAGGCGGTCCCAACCCGACTGCTCGGAGCGTCCTTCTCAATTTCCAATGAGCATTGGGCACTGCCACGACTAAATCAAGAGACCAGCTACGAGCTACTCGAGGTCGCCAACCTTTCTCACCGTATACACAGCGTTCATTGTGTGATTAGGAAATCAGAAACCATTAGGAAACCAGATACCGGAAGCCGGGGTAAAGAAATGGATTTTAGTAGATGAGGGCATATCGTTTACGTACAACAGAAAGAGGATACGACGTAAGATCGAACCTTGAGGAACCCCATGTTCAATTGGCAAAGAATTGGAAAGATAAGTAAATAATGTCCTTTCGTGCCAGTACGGTATTTCTACTCTTTGAGATAGATGTTTAAGGTACGACGTTATCCAATCTAGGGCAATATTACGAATTCCATAAGAAGGTAATTTTGAGAGCAAGATGTTATGGTTCATAACGTCAAATGCTTTCGAAACATCTTAAAATATCCTAATGGATTCTTCATTTTGGTCCATCGATGAAGCAACATCTTTAAGGAAAGAAAAAATGGCAGTTTCCGTAGATTTTGATTTTCTGAAACCGTGTTGCGAGTCTGAAAACCTTCGTTTTTCCTGAGAAAATTTTCCATTCTCGTATAGAAAAGCCTCTCTAATATTTTTGAGAAAACTGACAATAGAGAAATTGGCCGGTAATTTTGAATTTCATTTTTGTTCCCTTTTTTAAAAAGTGGCTTAATTTTTGCTGTTTTGAAAATATCTGGAAATATTCCTGTGCACAAGGAAGCATTGAAAATGTGAGTTAATGGGTGTATAATGGAAGGTGCACACGTTTTTAATAATCAATCCGGAAATTCATCTAAACCAGATGAATATTTATTTTTTTAGTTGCCATAAGGACGTGAATATGTGGGTTTGGCGGGGCCGAACCCAAACCTTCCTTGCAGTCGGCCCCAGTGGGGGCAGCCTGAACAGCCCGATCGCCCCGCAGCTTAGCAATGCCAGCTCGCTGCACTCACCTTGACATTAACGTAGTGAGATAGGGCGACAACCTCGTCGCCGTTTCCACCTTCCACCACAAGCTCAGATCAGTACCACCATTGCCCCACTTGCCCTTCCTGGATTTTCCAAGGCTTTCACCGGCTTAAAAGGCTCAGGGCATCAATTGAAGTCACTGCGTTGCCTTTGTCTGGAGGTCTTGTGGTTCGAATTCCGACGGTGACACTATTTATTTGGCTTCCCGGGTGACAGAAGGTGTGCTTAATTCCTCAGGAAGGACATTACGCCCTGAGGAAGGTCACAGAATGGTGGCCGAAACGTTGGCATCTGTGCTCAGGACGCGGCGTCGCCCGGAGAGCCAAGCAGCTACTGACTACGGCCGCGGAAACCTACGCTCCAGACGAATTTTGGAGAGCGGCAGCTCTGATTGATAGTTTTACATGGTTTCTTCGATCAACACCACGCGAACGCCGGAGTAGTACCCCCAACAAACGGGCCACATACAGCGCGCGATCGTTTCTTCCTTTTCCTTGACCTATCATCACCCCATCACTTACACACACACTTCCATGATATACCCGGCCAGACATGTCGGGAGCTCAGAGCTGGTTGCGGCTGGGGTGATGCCCGGCTGGTGGGAGATACCTGGTGGGGGCAGATCCCACAGGCTGTCGTGTAGGACGGCGTCGGATCTCACCACCCAGCGAGGAAACATCACAGCCACTTCACGTGGTAAATCATGCACTACACTTACAGGACTAATGACAACTGTTGACGCACCCGGAATTGCTATTCAATCAATCAATCAATCAATGGTTCGCTTGAAATTTGCGCCATTCTTGCCAGCTCCTTCCCACCGCTCAAAACGCCGCAGCAAAGACCGATTAGCTGCTTCGTCCCGCGCGGATCTTGCTCACGAGGGACCGAGACTTCGCCGATGTGGAATGAGGAGGCCGTGGAGCCCCGGCGATGAGTCAGGCAGCTGAGCACCACCTCCACACACACAAAGCGCCGGCGCGGCGCGGCGGCTGGAGGACGCCGCCCATCCACGCGGAAGTTCGCTCAAATATTCAGGTACCAAACAAAGCCTTAACCTGGTGTAACTTTTCTTACATACGAAGATGCGGTAATGGTCGCTCGGTGCCGTCACGTGGAAGTTAAACGTAGCTCATAGCACTAATGTCCCAATACATATATTACACTACTTGTCTTAATAGTTTATTTCTATCCCTCTTCTGGAAGAGAACTGTACGGGGTTCTTTGAAATAAAACAGTAACATTATTATCTTATAATTAGGGAACGGAATTTAGTGTAATAAAAATGCAAAATATGTAGATACATATGTACTTCTTTTTTTCAAAATATGTAAGAAAATATAGGAAATGTGTAAAATAAAAATCTATTATTGTGTTTAAAATTGTTCTCTGCAAGCCTTTTCCGACCATAGAACGTCGTCAATCAGTTCTTAACAAGCATTTGGAGTGGCTGAAAGAAGGTTCTACCTCTACAGAAGTAATTCTACACTCGATTTCACCAAACATAAAAATTTTATTCGAAATACAAAATACGTTCATAGTATGTATTGCAATGTTTACGAGAAGCCAGTGTTCCAATGAATAGTAGTACCATGTAACCAGTGATGGATCGCGGGAGAGGGCCCGCTACTTCCCCCCCCCCCAATCGAACAACGCGTAAGACAATTTTCTGTAAAAAATATTTGTTAGTTTTCGATCGATTAACAACTGTGCTGTTTGGAATAGTAGCAAAATTGTGGTTGAAATTACTTTGTTCACAGAAATCCGGTCGTTCTTGACTCCGAGTACGTAGTAAGCGGGGGGGGGGGATGACAATTATGGCAAAGATATGGTGGTCAGAGAAGCCCAGCAGTATTACATTTGATTATTAAGAAAAATGATTCCGTAACATACAATGCAAAGGCGCATCTGAAATGTTCCGTTTCGACGTATAAATATATTAAAATGGGAAATATGTAGTAGTAGGTAAAATATGTAAAATAAAAATAGTTCCAATTCATGCAGAATGGCTTGTAAACTCAAAACAGTATTTTTGAATGCAGGTATCTAGTTCCTGTAAAAACATGTAATTGCATGGAAATCTGTATCTTTCTTATAATTGTCTCCTTTCCCGTTACTCTGTTGGACACAATTACGGTCAGAGAATATGTTCCGCAGTCGTAAAGAAATCCAAGTTTTAACATTGCATTGCAATAAATAATTAAATTGAATTTGAAATTTAATTATTAAAATGCATTGTTACTCAGTAACAATGTCACATCTTGGATTTCTTTACGACTGCGAAACATATTCTCCGACCGTAATTGTGTCCAACAGAGTAACGGGAAAGGAGACAATTATACAGACAAGGAGCGATAATCGTGCTCGTTAAAACTGTTCAAAGGATTGGTTGTTTCGGTAGCTTAGTGGTCAAAGCAGCTGGGCGTAAACCAGAAGGTCTGGGTTCGAATCCCGGTCGGGGCGACCAAAGCTTTCATCTTTCAAAATTTAATTATTATCTTAATTAAGATTTTCATGGTATTCTCCATAAATTTTCTACCTGAACTGCAAATAACTCCACGAAAACTAGTTCGCTCTGAAAATCTCAGATTGCTTCCTGAAGTAGCGACAAATGTGAAAAATCTGTGTGCAATGGACCTTCGAGAAATTTCTGAAAGTGTCTTAAATATTGGTAAAAGTTTACTTGAGTATCAAACTTGTTATTGGAGCTTAGGTCCCCTTCAACAATTTGTCATTAATACCCACTAGTGGTGTCTTGATTTCTTGAGTAAATGTAACCGATAATGATGGAGGTGAATGAAGGAATAGAGACAGAAAACCTCGAGAATACCTGCCAAAAGTTCCCTTTGACCACCGTAACTCCCACATGGTTTGGTCAAGGATCGCACCCAAACCTTAGTGATGGAATGTGCACAGCATAACTTCCCTCTGGCCTGGGTCCATCGCACACCTGAGCCTCCGACTCCAGTCGAACAGCGCAGCAGGGAGGCGGATAAAGGGAGTTGGAGAGAGGAGGGGGCGGAGAGAGGGGCGGGGCGGAGCGGAGCGAAGGGCGCGGCGGTGAGCGGGGCGGGGGAGCGAGAGGGGCGGGGCGGCGAGAGGGACGGGGCGGTGAGAGGAGTGGGACGGCGAGAGGAGCGTGGGGCAGGCGGAGTGCAGGGGAGGTGCGAGGTGCAGGGGGCGGCGTGGACAGAGGAGCGGGGCAAGGCGGAGAGAGGCAGGGCAAGACGAAGGTGGGTGCGGGGTGGAGCGGAGGAGCGGGGCGTGGCGGGGTGTGGCGGGGCGTGGCGGAGAGGAGCGGGGGGCGGGGCGGGGGGCGGAGAGGAGCGGGGCGGGGCGGGGCGGTGAGAGGAGCGGGGTAGGGCGGGGCGGAGAGAGGGTCAGAGGCGGCGCGCGCGCGCGGTACAGCCGTGACCGGAGGCAATGAGCTCTGAGGCCATTGACTTTCAAACCATCTGCGCGCAATTTAGCGCTGACAAGAGGCCGCAGTTTCTCTAACCCCAATCCGCCGCCGCCGACGGCTGATACCCAGCGGCATGTGTTCCTAATGAACAAAGCCCGGCCGCGCGCGCCCGCCACGCGCCTTCTTCGGGGCAGAAAAACCCGCGGCGCCACGCCTCCTTTGCCGCTTGGACGCCACGCTCGCGCGCCACCCAACCCAACCCGACCCCACCCCACCTCCCACCCTGGCTGCCACGCTCCACATACTCCTTGGCCTCCGGGATCGGACTATATTTAGAAGCACGATTTGGATATTTTAATTTCATGTTTTTATGTCTGATAAATTTAACGACACAGCAAGTGATATATCATCACCCAACGGCGATGTAAATCATCCTACTAGTATAATCGCATTCTATTCCTCGCAACTACAAGTATTGTTGTGCACAATTACATTAATTGTTCCAAACTGCAATAATTTGGTTATAGTCTCAAGAGACTGTCGTTTTAGGCGTTTGAGTTTCCGCTCATTCTACGTACGGTATTACAAGCAGGAAATGCCATCTAACAACTCACGAGGGCTTCAGGTTTAGGATCTTCTAGGATCAATCCGAGATTTAGAATGTAGAACAGTGCCAATATGTATCACTTTAATAAATGCTTGTTAAATTAAATGTTGAAGTTTGTATTTTCAGTTGTTTTAGCCTTTGATCGTTTCTTACTAATCGACAGAATTGACTAAGGGTTAAAGTAACAGAAAGTACAAACTCTAACACTTAATTTTGAAACATTTATTAAAGTGGAGCATGATGCAAAGCCACCCTCCGTGGTATAAAGTCACCCCAAGTGATTGTATATTTTTTTACAAAAAATGCATGCTTTTTATTACTAATGTAACTTATTAATTATAATTTATATACTTTTGTAAGAACGTGCAGGTTTGATTGTTCCATCAGCCACAATCTCCAGTTGTCACAATCTCCGACTGTATAACGTGTGGACCTCGATGTTTGTATTGTGTGCGTCGCCCTTAAGCTGGATCATCTCAGTATTTCTTGGGCGCATTGTGTTGTGATTCCGGTCTTGCTTACCATTGTCTTCTTCAACTCTGTGTCAAATTCGGTATCGCCGTCACAGGTCATAAGATTCCACACAGACCTTCGGACGCACCATATCAACCATTCGCTTTGTTTTCAGAAAAACAAAATGACAAAAAGGAAACTTGATGAGACTGTCTCACAGAATAATTCTAAAAGATTCTGATGCTGAAACCGAAATATTCAAAAGAAGATTCGCATCGAGGAATTGCATAATAATAATAATAATAATAATAATAATAATAATAATAATAATAATAATTTATTGCGTCTTGATTAAATTTTAAATTTAGAGGCGAGACTCAGGT
This sequence comes from Teleogryllus occipitalis, assembly GCA_011170035.1. NCBI lineage: Eukaryota > Metazoa > Arthropoda > Insecta > Orthoptera > Gryllidae > Teleogryllus > Teleogryllus occipitalis. Next base: position 10,513 of record BLKR01002716.1, read on the forward strand.
CATGCGTATTGTACCGCCTGATCACCAAATTTTACACTTCCGTATTATAAGGAACATGGATCATAATATGACGTACGTTAACGTACGTGCTAACATTGACAATCTAACAATAACGTAACATATTGACTTTAACGTACTAATATTGACATACTAACATTGACACAATAAAACAGGCATAATAACATTGACCCCACTAATTTCATGCGATGGCTCCCTGATAGATACAATATTGATAATTGAAGGGATACAAGCAACGACCAAGTGGATCGAAGTCCAAAACCAGACAGTGTGCAGCTGGAACCATTCCCCCTTACTCCCTCCCCCCACGCTTCGTCAAAACAAACTTGACCTCCTCAGACCCTAAATCCATGCAATCCCCTTTACGTGCAGCAACATATGTAATTAAACCACAATGTTCACCTCTAGGAGTTTCCAACCAGAAATCAATTTAGCAAAAGGGTCCCTCACATTGTATCAGAACAAAACCGAAAATGTAAGTAAATCAAAACAATTAGAAACTTAAATGGCTGCTCTGATACCGTATTCAATCTGGGATAAAATGAACTCAAATATTACCTTGGAAAAGCAAAAATTAAATGTTAAAAAGTTCTTAAGAAACTACTATTTACGGATTCGGTGGTATAACGGTCAGCGTACGAGACTGTTGTACCAGAGTTTGCGGGTTCAAACCCGATCGAAGTCGTGGATTTTTAAGGGCGAAAAAATCCTTCGCACGCCTTCCTTCGGAGGGGAAGTAAAGCCGGCTTGCCCATGTAGTAGATTTACTGCATGTAAAAGATCCTCAAGCCTAAAAGAAGCCTCTGAGAAAACTTGAGATCCGTCTGTTTCGTCGCCCAAGATAATACCTCCTTTCTCCGCTAGGTGGTGAAAGGAGCGTAGCGAAATTTGCATGGTTAGACGGAAGAGCGGGCCTGATGGCCCGAGTCTCGCCACGTAAAATAAGGCATTAACTAACTACTAAGAATTAGAGATATTCCAAAAAAACGTAATGATGTTATTGAATGGCACAAACTTTCTCGAACTAATTTTCTAATCTCTCTAACTTTTCGGTGTTGTGTCTCACATTTTTTCACATTTCCCCAAATTCGGTCCTTTTTCGGTCCCCTAATAGTATAATTGAAATCTAACTTTAAGACTATTATAAAAGAGTAAAACATGGTCCTATATTCAAATTTTTATTAAAAATTCTATAGAAAATGTCGATTGAGCGTTTTTGAAAACGCGCAATTTTTTAGCTCATTTTCACAGAACATTTTAGAGTTCCACGAGTTCCACAGACAACTTCTGAGTCTGATGTACTTGCCAAGTTTCAGCTCAGAAGCTTCTAATCTCACACTGACAATTCTAATATCAGTTACGGGCGATAGAAACTTCTATACATACCTACATATATGCACACATACATACTACATACATATATACATACATACAAGCATGCGTGTATCCGATTTTCGGGTCTGAAATTGATTGTATCTCCTCGCCACCTGCACCAATCTTCATCAACATGGGACGGACGGACGTTCAGCTGTCAATCAATTTTTCGGTATCATGGACCCACAAAACATGGATACCTCGTATTGAAGGATTTTTTTTCTATATTTAGCCACAGGGTTTATCCACTTTTTCGTTATCAATGCCCGGCAATAATATTTTTCTGTCCCAAAATTCGCCGTTTTCCGTTGCAGGATAACATAACTGTCTTTTCTTACAGAGTATCTTCGTAAGGGCGAGAAAGTAAAAAAGAAGCCTGGGAACGGAAGGTCGCAAACGAAAATACAACTTGGATTCAACAGAGACGACGCAGTCTTGTGATTAAGCATTCTGCCAAAAGCCGCAGAGCATGAAATACATCGCAGTCTGGGCGGATGCAAACGCAAATGCGTTCGTGTACGCAACCCTGAGCGCGAAATTAAGCCGCCTCGTGCTGAAAGTCGCTCTGTCGCCAGGAAATCGCACGAAACTGCGGGAATAACGGTGCAGAAGCGACGTAGATCGCAGTTGGTTAGTTGATATCTGGTTAATGTTCGTTCTTATTGAAGGTTATTCGCGCTGATTAACCAAAACTTTACCGGAAGTGCCATCTTATCGTCAATAGAAATTCCGCATTTCAATATAACACATCGATAATTATTTACAATACAATCTTAAGACAGTCTTTTTATTTGCGTGCTCCATCTGGATCAAAGCAACAAAAACTAATTGTAACAAATTACAAATTTTCCAGAACCTGTGCCGAAGAATAATCACCAACGTCCGTGCTTTGCAACCATCGACCAGTTCCATAAAGAAACCCTCCATGGAATCTATAGCCAACCGTATAAATTCCCTTTCCTTAAACATCTATTTCTGCATACCAGAAATCCTCACTATAAATACATTCGACCTCCGAGGAAATCCTATAGAACCAAACAGAAATCAAAACCAATTTCTCTTCCACTTATTTCTAAAAAAACATCGCCCATGTTGTCATTCAATAGAGTTGCTTATTTGACTTCTTCACTCTTGAATTAGATTTAGACATAGTTTGCAAGTTCATCATAGTTCGTAAAAATGCAACAAAAAACAAGTTTAGTTCATCGTTTTACTGATCTATATATTAATCAACAAGACAATAATATTTTTTAAGAAAAAGTATTGACATAACATTATGTTGTTCCCTTTTCACATTCCTTAAAAGTGAGGGCAGACTCCCTTCCCGACGACTGAATAGCTTCTAGAAGTTTCTCGAAATCTCTACCAGTGACCACCGCTGCACGTGCGATTAAACTCAGCGCATCTCTTCCAAGTAAGGATGTGCTCTTGACAGCTAATCTGTTATTTCTTAATTGTTGACGTTTCGTAACTGTTACTCGCAATAACAGTTATTACGTTTATCCTGTTATTGGCTGTTATCGGTTGAAATTCGTAGTATTGCTATCTATTGGGCCAACCCCAATTTTCTACAAGCTCTCGCGGCAACCATTTTATACGAAAAAAGTTTCACTGCAGGTAATTAATCGTGATTAGCAACTGTTACAATTATAGATTCATTAATACATACTTCGTCATTGTTACACACCATGAACCATAATATTTTTATATTTTATTGTATACAGCACAATAATAAGTTCGTCCTTTAAATCAAATCCGTTCAATACGTTTGTTAACTTCTTTCTGTTCCATTGCTGCTTAGGTGAGATCCACTAATATTTCCCTAACTCCGATAAAATAAAATGAGTTAAAATTAAATAACTCGCATTATAATATTTGATATTCAAGTCATTACCAGTTTAGCTGTAGGTAAGCAAAAACACAGTTTCTCTTTCTCATTATTTTTAGCACTCGTCACATCACTATGCACAAGTTGCATAATGAAAAGAATATTTACAATCTAAAACCAAACTACGAAACATTGTTATTTTAGTAATATTCTACACACATTTGCTACTCTTCATATCAATTACTATTCTTCCATGGCTGTTCATCCAGTCTCGTTTATATTAGCGGTTTCTCTTAGCAAACATGTTTGTGGAAGTAGTGCAAGCAAGCACCGTAAGGTAGCTGCACAAGCTTTACTGTGCTACCAATGTTATTCGTTTTGCGTGGTTTAACTCTTAGCAGACGCCACAACTGATTATACTCTTAGCAGTCGGCCATATTAGGTTGGTGATCATGGACCTTTTATTTTTCGACTGTTATTAATAACAGTTATTACGAGTCGACTGTTATTGCGATAACAGTTATTGAAGAAAAGCTGTTAAACCCATCTCAACTTCCAAGTTTCACATCCGAGGTAGTCATTTGGAGCCATTTCGGTTAGGACCTTTCACAATTCTCCCGGAGCCCGTGGGCTTGCACCTTTTCACGACGAAAGTTTGGATCGGTTTTTGAAAACAAATTTTTATAAAATTGCGTTAATTTCAAACAGAACTTACTAGAATTTTTTTTCAAAATGAACTTTTTTAAAGATCTGATTCTTTAGAGCAGATTCAGTTGAATACAAAATTTATATCTTCAAAATTGTAGTTTTGGAATGTTAACTCTGTACTTTTTTGCAATTTTCGAAAACACAGAGACTGCGCCGCAAGTGAAACTAGTAACATTTTTTACTGTCCTTTGATACATCCGAGGGGAAAATTTAAAGAAGAAATTGGAGCTGTTTTGGATTTAAAAATTGCCTCTACTTTACGCAAAAAATGTACTCTCACCTTTTAAATTGTACACTATCTTATTTCAATATTTGTATTTGAACAAAAGATTTTCTTTAAAAATACCTCTATCTTCAAAACTGTAGTTGTAGGAAGGCGCCGAAAAAATTGAACTTCTGCAATTTTTGGAAAATCAGGGATTTCAACGATTATGAGTCCTGCGACATTTTTGAAACGTCGGCTATTCCAGGACGTTTAATAAAACAATTTGAGCCATTTTTGGAAAACTGCTTAAAATTTTATTGAAGCGTCATGTAAAGTACCTTCAAAAAGTCAAAATACACTATTTTTAAACTTGACAGGGCTTTAAGTTTCTTTAAATCGATCTCGATATTTCAAATTTGGAGAAAATCGGCTGGACGGTTTTGGCGCTAGCGTTGACAATAAACAGACCAATGGACATACTGACGTTTTACCGTCATTCGATTTTTCGGTACCAAGGACCCACAAAACATGGATTCTGACTGCACAACGTATTGAAGAAAGTAATTTACTTAAAATTATCAGGGCCTAGCAATAAGATTTTCTCTCTGAAAGTTCCAGTTTTTCCTACAGCATTACAATACTCTTTCTTCTTATGAAGGGCGAGAAAGTAAAAATCAGGGGAAAGTATTAAGATTAACAATCATTAAAATGTTAATAATTAATTGAATGATAACAATCAACATTCCAGTGTGAGTTTTCCTTCTTCTTAGAAATATTCTTTTAGAATTTGGATGTATCACTGACATTTCAAAAATTCAAAAACTGTTACTCAAATTGAGTAACTTTACTTTAAAATTAATGAATTCACTGAATCAAATACAGTTTTGTGCAACTTTCAAAGTAAAAAAACGTGCGTCACAACGTGCAACGTGCTACCGGCATAAGGGGCATTGTAATGTGTGATTGCTTCCTGATGGCGGCGTTTGAAGAAAAATAACGAGGAAAATACATGAGGCATTCATCGGAGAATGAAATATTGACAGCCTTCTTCGATACTAATATATTCCTTTACAAAAGGCAAATACCTGTCCGGGATGGCAATATTTACAATCAGAGACACCGTTATAAATACAATTCCATGTGACTTCAGCATCCTCGTTTGCAGTTGCCCGCTCGCGAGTAAAATCGATGAGTGAAAGTTATGATATAGGATCCGTTTCTACATGATCTCCTAGCTTCGGAGGATTAGGAAGGCAAATGAGGTTGTGGGATTCGATGTGGTCGCATGGCTTCTGAACCGGTCCCGTGCCGCCCGCATCCCGTCAGGCACTTGTCTTCCGGGGTTGCACACATTTGCATTTCCAAACAGATGCCTATCGAATATTGACAAGTACGAGACATAACACGGCTGATAAATTTTCAGTGATATGAATTTACAGCGAGAAACCTGTTCTTTGGGAAGTATTCTGTGGTATTCATTTCGCTTCGGGAAGCTTTTTAACGGGAGACTTTCTCTTCGAATCCCCGACGCTGTGTTGAACTGATACTTTGGCGGGGTCAGATGTTTTCTCCGTAAATAGTTTCCCGTCATTTTCGTCGCCAAGGGGATATCCTGCAGAACAGTGTTGTCCATCAGTTGCAAATTTCCTACAATGTCTTGCGCCAATGTACAGCCAAAGTGCTTTGTGCCGATGTTTGTGAATATACTTGCAGCGGGAATTTGGTGAATGTTACTCTCAGAACACACACTCACATTTTCCTCTCTCTCAGAAACTCCTCACTTGGAAAATGGAATGTCGTGCATGTGCTCCCGAAAGAAACGTTGGGGCGGCGCGGTGGAGGTTAGGCAGGGGCGGGGTGTGGTGGTAGAGGGATGGGTGGAGAGGGGGTAAGTAGGGACGGTTCATTGATTTATTATTTTGTGTTTCTGGACGCGTTATAGTTACTAGTCCTGTGAAAGTAATGGATGAGTTTATCCCGGGAGGTGATGGAGATCTCACGCGAGATGGTGAGATCCGGCGCCGACCCACACATCGGCTTGCGGGGTTTTCTCCTACCAGATGTCTCCAACAAGCGAAGCACCGCCCCAGCTGAGACAAGTTGTAGCTCCCAGCGTGTGGGTAGTACGTGCAAGTGTAAGCGTGTGTAATAAGGTGTGAGGTTTGAACAAGGAAGAGAGAGAGGAAAGGAGAGAGAGGGGGAAAGGGGGAAAGATCGCTCGCTGTCCGTGACGCGTTTGTTAGGATAGTGCTCAGAATTCGCAAGGTGTTGATTGTAAAAATCATAGACTAAAGAGGTACTTTACATCTTTACTCTATGGTAAAAACCACAGAAATCTACCGACCAGAGCAGCTGGCCGCTAGAATTCTCCTCCAGACAGAAATCGATCTAGCTCTCGAGCAAGTGATGAGAATTGTGGCAACGTCGGGACTCGAACCCTAGAACTCCCCGGGCAGAGGCACTGCAGTGACCCAGTTCATGCCCTGAGCCACCTAAGACGGTGTAATGAGAGACTGGGAGGAGAGAGATGGGATGTGGGGCTGGCGAGGCACCGCATGTCGCTCCAGAGAGACGTCCGCACGGACGGAGGAAACGTGGAACTCCAAAGAGATCTGCGCGAGCGTGTGCCCTCCTTGAACGCGTTAAAACGCGAAGTGAATACCAACAATTATAAGCTCATTTTGGCCAGAGTATTCATGCACAATGTTATTTTCCTCAGTAGCTTATGGGTAGTTTTATATTGGTTTTACAAGTCTTATGTTTCATGTTTCGTGAAGTGAATGTTTTTGTTATTTTTTACATGCGTGTTTATGGTCAGTAACTACTATACCATTTACAGGGAATTTTTGTTTTAGAATAATCATTGTCTCCTCTTTTGGAAACAAGATTTGTGTGACACATTGCTTAGATGTACCGTGATCAATGAGTTTTCTTGCTTCTCTATGGCTGACTCAGAATGAAACATTACGCTGCTCTTCTCAATATGGATGTAATGTGGTTCGTGTCTGTGTGTGAAGGACAAGGGATAATTTCTTCTTCATGAACTTTCAACTTTCAATGTGCTTCGGCTCCTAAAATGTATGTACATTATTACTTCCCTACTTTTGTCTTTTTTTAGGGAAATGTAATGTCAGCAAATTTTGAACTATAGTAATAACTTAAGGGCTAATTTTTTAACAGTCCAGGATCTGGTAGTTAATTTATCTTATTTGTAGTACATAAACTTCGTCCTAGTTGCAGCATTTCTTCACAGAAATACTAAACAAGGTGTCTTGAGATCGAATGCGATAATTTTAAAAATTAGGCATCAAGAGATTTCGATTTTATCAAGACTTGAGTGATCGAGTTTCAAATCCATCAATCTTCACTTTTTTTGTTTCTTTTCCGTTTTTGTTTCTTCGTCAATCACAGTGGTGAAATCTACCAATATATATTATCCCAGGTTTCTTTAAACTCCACAAAAATATTGAGATTGTTTGTAATAAAAATAAAATTAATATGAAACTCATTAATTTTCATAAATTTGGTGATCCAAAGTTGTCAAAATTCGAAGAGATTTTCAAATTCAGCAATCTCCATACTTTAAATGTGAATTAAGCGATCCTAATATGAATAACTTAAAAACTCTAAATGGAAATGTGAAATTATTCATTAAATTTATCATAGAAACGAAAAACAAATAGTCAAAGACGAAGGGAAGTTGGTCAAATAATCCGCAATAAAATCCTAAAAATTGCCGATTGTTTTATTTGAAAGTATCGCCATCATCTAATACTGCAGTTTTCATGCTTCCTCATACGATGCACTCACAAATTTTAAAAAATGAGATCAGTTCTTTGATACCCTTTCTGGTTTGGAGGTTCTGTCGTTCCCCTGTGCGGCCATGGCGGTCACGGGCGGGGGCGGGAGTGGGCGAGAGAAGTCCAATTTCAAGGCTATCACGGCGCTCACGACGCGTGGGCGGGGCGGCGTGGGGCGGGGCGGGCGGGGCCGTCACGCGGGCGTCAGGCTGAGAGGCACCTCCTCGTCCCCGCCCCACGCACCACCTGCTCGGCCCCTGCGATTGGGCGGGTGGCAACGTGAGGCGGCGAGAGCCTCTTGTCGAGTGCTCCACTGGCTGAAGAAAGATCTCCGTTGGAAGTCCTTTGCTTCCTGCTACTCTCTACTCTATCTAGCTCACCTCACAACCCACGACGACCCCAGCGCTGGGAATTGCCGGGTCGTGCCTCGTGACATCGTGAAGCCGTGTTCCATGCTGTGTGATCTCCTTGAATCTCAACCACTCCAGTACCGGACGACGCCGGATTTATCGTTTTCCATTTGGCGTCCAGGTGTGACTTTTGTTCGTGAAGACACACGAAAATGATGGATCGTGATGTAATGTTTCAGAATGTGTGATTTCCTCGAATCTCAACCACTCCAGTACCGGACGACGCCGGATTTATCGTTTTCCATTTGGCGTCCAGGTGTGAGTTTGGTTTGTGAAGACACACGAAAATGATGGGTCGTGATGTCGTGTTCCAGAGTGTGTGATCTCCTTGAATCTGTCACTCCAGGACTGGTACCGGACGACGCCTGAGTTATCGATTTCCATTTGTTGTCCAGGTGTGAGTTTGGTTCGTGAGGACACACGAATGTGGTGGGTTGCAACAGTTGTAGAATCAGTATTTTCACAATACTGTTGCTTCCATCCCGGTTGTCGATTTGTAAATGCAAATTATGCATTATTTAAAAAGTGTTAAGATTGTTAGACCCTTACATCAATATAAACTACTTTTTAACCTTAGAATTGCATCAGAAAATAAACATAAATGATCAGATAAGAAGTCTATAAACAAGTGTTATTTTTGTTCAAGAATTGCATCGTAAGTGTAAAACAACTTACGAATGGTGAACTCTTAATGGTTTATTACTATCAAGGCTTCAGTTGGTCCAATTTAATTACAAATTATTCTCTAGTATTCTGCACAATTCATTATCGGCCCGCAGAATTATTTATTGAAGGCAGTTTTGTGTTCACATCTATTGAACCTCTATTAAATCAAGAAAGGCAGTACGGGATATCTTCACTTGGTTAAAGGGACTCCATGTATTTTTGTTTTTCTCGTTATGGAATGTTGTAGGGATGTACAGAATGAGTTTTGTAACTTCGCTAAAGAGTGACGTGACGGGATGTCTTCCACTTACTTCTTAGTTGAAAATGCCAGCACGAAATCTGTGTCAACTTCTGTAACTCACCTGAAATAGAAAAAAATATATATTAATAATATTATTTGAATGTATTAAATTACGACACAAACATAGACACTGAATTTGTGCGCTACACCTTATTTTAGTTTATATGACTGAAAGAACATGTCTAAATTTACGCATGAAAAATATTTTTTGTATGCAATATCTCCTCTATACACAATAATGTAAGGAAAGATTAGGGATTAATCCCGCTTATAGGATGAATAACGGTAGTTTGTAGATTATATCGTTGCTGGATTACCATCGTCCATAACTCGGAAACGATTCATCATAGAGATTTAAAAACAGTGTCACGAATGTGTTTTATGTAGGCCTAGAATATAAAATTGAAAATAAATGTAATTTAACTCGGATCAGAGGAACCAGTACCTAACTTATTACTATATTTTGAAAATATACAATTGATGTTTTTTCCATAAATTGAAAATTATGATTACATACGAATATTGGAAGGTATGCTAATTACAAAATAGATTGAAAGAAGATACTTAAGAAATTTGAGAATGTGGTCATGTAGACGGGGGTCTACTTATGTTTAATACAACCAGTAGATTACACTTCACCATAAATAGATAGAAATATATTAATTGAAAATTGTCTTCAAAATATAGAACAAGATTTGAAGCACAAATTAGAGTCAATTTAACACACCGACTTTGTAACATTCAAATCAACAGAACCATCACTCGTCTTAGAAAATAGTAATTCCATGTAAATAAATTGTTCCGGTAATTCAAAACGTGTTCCGGTAATTCAATAACGTGTTTCGGTAATTCAATTAACATGTTTCGGTAATTCAATTCACATGCTCCGGTAATAAATTTTTTCCTGTAAGTAAATTTGTTTTTCGATAATTAAATTTGTTTTCCGGTATTTAAATTTGTTTTCCAGTAATTAATTTGTTTTCCAGTAATTAATTTGTTTTCCGGTAATTAAATTTGTTTTCCGGTAATTAAATTTTGTTTTCCGGTAATTACATTTGTTTTCCGGTAATTACATTTGTTGTTCCGGTAATTACATTTGTTGTTCCGGTAATTACATTTGTTGTTCCGGTAATTAAATTTGTTGTTCCGGTAATTAAATTTGTTGTTCCGGTAATTAAATTTGTTGTTCCGGTAATTAAATTTGTTGTTCCGGTACTTAAATTTGTTGTTCCCGTACTTAAATTTATTGTTCCCGTACTTAACTTAATTCTTCTGGTAATTACATCAACACAGTGATTTAATGCCGAAAGTAAACTGAGGTGTTGATAGGTTGATACGCAATCACCAACGCTTCTTAATTTCGTTAAAACTTTAGTAATTTAAAACGTAAACCAGTTCCCCTTCTAACCGTACCGAGGTATTTGAACGGGATAGCTTTGTTTGGTTGCTAACGCTCTCATAAAAACCATGCAAGGCCTACCACAATGCCGATGCGTTCGGTCGAGTGAGAGGCGGCGGAGCCTTTCGCCGACGGCCTCGGGAGGGGGAGGGCAAGCGGAGTCAAATGAGAAGCGCGCCGGAAGCGGAAGGCGACCTCTCCGCGGCGCGCGAGCTGACGCGCAACGCGGGCCAATGCCGGGTCAACGCCTGCCCTCCACCCCGCGCCATTCCGCTCCGCTCCGCTCGGCCATCTGCCACTCGATGCTCGCAAAGGATTCGCTTCCAGACGCCACGCCCGACACACGCGTTGGAAAAGGCTCGCCAAACGCTCAAATCATCTGTATACTTGGGTTTCTGTAACCTGGCCGATGACAGCTTATCAGATGTTACGGTTTCGTCCAATCGGGAGCTGAACGTCACTACAGTGACGTCACCGTGATGGTGTTTTAGGTCTCGATTAGCTCTCTCAGCTGATCAGCTGTCATCGGCCAGGTTAGGAAAACCCAAGTATACATGTTAATAGTTACTGGCAATTTCTGCAATAATTTAAATCACGTTCAAGTGCGGTCACTTACGAAATCACAACCGATGAATCTTCACTCTCTCGCCTAAAAGACAGTCCCATTTAATATATTTGTTCAATATCCTTCTGACATTTGATAAGAATACAACATTTCTTACATTTACCTGTCGTACGAATCGTACTATTTTCTAAAACTTGTCATCGCCTTCTGACGATTGTTTCCAGAATCATCCTCTCAATAACCAAGGTTAAAGGTTTCCGCTAACAAAATTAGTATCAGGGAGGTGACAACAAGTTACCTTCTTCACACCCACGTTTTCCTTAATTTTGTGATGGGCAACATTGGATGTGACAAAAAATGCTCGAAACATGTTTGTACTATTCAAAATTGAAAAACATTTCTAAATGTACAAACTTTTTGTGAATAATAATTTGTTTTCCTTTTCCAATTTTATTTCCACAATATTTCCGCTGTAGCTCCTGATTTTAATGAAAATATTTTAGATACAGCATGCGCATTTGCGCATGATACGGACTGCGAGAACGTGTGTTATGGAAAATACTGAAGCTGCGTCGACCGGGAGGTCGTAGATTGGAATCCAGTAAGTCCGCGAATTATTCGACACCAGCTCAAGACCGGGATGTGAATTTAGGAGGCGACTGCTCTCATGGGTCGCTCGTTCCCATCCTTAGGGCCGAGCCATGAGTTGTTCACCACACTCGCGTCCCTTCCCCAATGATCAAGGAATCTCATCGGTATATGTGGCTAATAGTATCAATCAATGTCACTGTAGTGCCTCTGACTGGGAGGTCCCAGGTTTCCAGTTCTGACGGTAGTAGATTTTTTGACACTAGCTAGCCAGTTAGGTGGAATTCAGCCCGTCCAATGGAGAATTTAATGTGATAGGTGGTTTTCCGTGGTTTCTCCTATCAACACCAGGCGAATTCCGGAGGAGTACCGTAACAAACGGACCGCGCGCGATCGTTCCTTCCTCTTCCTTGTCGTATCCTTACCCTTTACTTACACATACTTATTCACTTCACTACCACACTTGCCGCGACACCAGACGAGAGCATAGAATCTGTCCCGGCTGGGGCGATGTCCCGCTTAGGAGAAATACCTGGTTCAGCGAAATCACGCTACCCGATGGTACGTCGGCGCCAGATCTCACCATCCAGCGGGAAAAGAACATCACCACCTCCCGAGGAAAAACGTGAACAACACTTGCAGTACTTGACGCGTCCGGAAATATTGTGTTATTTATTAACTACATAATTAAATACATAATTTAAAACATAATTAATTAGTTAATTAATTAATTCACAACCATCCGATCGGGCAAACATTACACATCAGGCATGTGCCCTTTTACTCGTGGGTTTTGCCTCGAAACAAAACAGAGCCCGGTCGCTTTCCTCATCTGCTGCTGCTGACGGGTCGCTCTTCCATTCACCAGAGACCTCCTTCGTCCACTTCGCAGGCGAACGGAGCGCGGTGGAGCCGCGTGGCCTGGCAACCGGCACCGGAGCCGGACGAATCCACGCCGTGCCCTTTTTGCCACCCTTTGCAGCCCAGCACGCGCGGGCGGACGCGCTCAGTGGGCACGGGTTTGCCGTTACGCCTCCCCCAGTTCCCTGCAACGGCCCAATCGGACACGGCATAAAACATAGCTCGCGGAGCCATCTAGTTTAACAATAACTGAAGCTCAATGCAATTTCTAAATTGAGCACAATGTGATTTAATAATACAAATAATAATAGCATTGTTGTATTGGCAGCAGATCACATTTTGCGCAAAGTATTGTTGATTTTATATTTAGCTGACTCGCAACATCTTTAATCGCCGATCTGATAGCCGAGATCGCTAAGGCAGTAGTGTCGTAGCGAAGGTTGGCGGACCGAAGGCTTGCGGGTTTGAGACCCGCCTCGGGCATGGTTGTATTTGCGTTCGTTCTTTCACCCCTTATCACCATATCGATTCATCTTCATAATTACCATACCGTTAACTCCAATAGTGGTCGTTAATGAGCTAGATGTTGATGCGACCTTAAACAATGCTCGTGAATTAGAGGAATAATAATAATAATAATAATAATAATAATAATAATAATAATAATGATGATGATGATGATGATGATGATGATAAAGATGAAAGATTTGTCATAGGTGTAATTAATGCAAAAAGAAAGTTATCCATTTCAAGGTAAAAAATACTTAATAGCTGACTCAGTGTGCTATTCCAGTGATCTATGCCAGATGCAAGACAACAAATGTTCACTTTCTTTTTTCCTTCAACAAAATTCATTTATTGCATTCTTATTTGAATCAGAAACATGCCTTACATTTTCATATTAAAGAAATGTTTATCGTTTTGATAAACAAATCCGACGAGATTTACACCTTCTTTTGTTAAATAGGGCGATTTTGAACACGGGATCTCGATAGAGGAGATTAATTGCCCCGACCCGCAGTTAAAACGAAAAGAAAACAACGAAGTTGGGAATAACTCCGCCTGTTCAAAGTCCAACGGCTCCTCGTAACATATTCACGTAGTTCACTCCACAGGCTTTGCTCGGGAGCCAAGGTGGCTGGCAACGACCCAGCCGTATATTTCGGTGCAGCCGCCCTGAACCTTCAGCGACCACCGACTGGCGCGTGTTTCTTCTTCCGCCCCCCTCCCCTCCGTAACACATCAGCCACCACCCCGTCGCCGTGGTGGCGTCGCCGTGGTGGCGTCCGCCCTCGGCTTCAGCCCCGCGTCCGCTCTCTTCATCGGCCTTGCCCCGCTCCGCACCGCCCCGCCCCCAACATCATCTTCGCCGCCGCCTCGCCCCTCGACATCTCCTATGCCCCGCCTCCGACTTCACCCCCGTCAAAGACTCCGCCCGCCATCACCACCTTCGCGTCCCCCTCTATTTCCACCTTCGCCTTCCATCCGCCTCCGCCCCATCTCTGCTTTCGCTTTCTCCACCAACTGTCTTCACCTCTAATTCTGCCTCCTCCTCCATCTCGTTCGCTTTTTTGATTAATTCTTTGATAATTTCGAGCGCGACAACTGAGAAGGTATTTAGTCCTGTAAGTGTAGTGTATGTTTTTTTCGAGAGGTGGCAGATATCTTCCCCCGGTGAATGGTGAGGTCCGGCGCCGACCTACCGTCGACTTGCGGGATTTTCTCTGACTAGGTATCTCCCACCAGCGGGGCACCACCCCAGCCGGGACAAGCTTTAATCTCCCGATTGGTCGTGCGACATGTGTGGTAGTATCGTGAATAAGTGTGTTAGTAAGTAAGGAGTGAAGACAGGAAAAAGAAGGAAAGATTGTGTGCGTCCCATAGCCCGTTTGTTAGGATGCTGCTCCGGCATTCGGCTGGTGTTGATAGGAGAAACCACGAAAAACTACTGATCAGAGTAGCCGGTCGCTAGAATTCTCCTCCAAAAAGCGACTGAATTCGACCTAGTTTTCTAGCCACTGTCTAAAATCCTGCCACCGTCGGGACTGAAACCTAGGACCTCCCGGTCAGAGGCACTACAGTGACATCACCCTGAGCCACCTCTCCCGGTCTCTGCCTTCTCTTACATCAGTTTTAGCCTTCCCCTCTTCTCCGCTTTCGCTTCCTCTCTGCCTCCATCTCTGCTTTCACCTTCTCCTCCTCTCAGCCTTTGCCACCGCCTCTTCCTGCAGCGTCTGTTGCGGTCGCAGGCCCTGATATCGGGTGTCGGATTGAACGTACGGAGGACTCTCCCCCAACCAGGCTCACTTGCATGGCCTGCACCCCGCCCCGCCCCGCTTCGCGGCGCGGCTGCACAATCGCTTTCGCCCGAACGAGCGCGCGTTCTTAGGGTGTCGTTCCATTCGCCCTCTCTCCAACTCAATTTACACTATGTCCCAACAACATAGGAGGTCCACCAGTGCTGAGTCTGAAATTATGTTTTTACGATTCTTAAATGTGATGTAAATGAATAAATTAAATTAATTTATTTAAAAAGTTTATTCTGTCAAAATAGAAAGAGGTGTCCTAATAAATCTGATTTTTCAACTAATACGCCCTGCAGATTATCAACCCAATAATGGCATCAACACGAATAACTGTACAGGAACACAATATGAGAAAAAGAGTAAGTGGAATAACTTGTTAAACATTAAATGTTGATGTGAATTGAAAGCCATTTCCCGATAGAAAAGTTTTCTGAACAAATGTAGTTGAGAAATATATATAAAAGAAATAAAATCATTCGATTATACTCATTTCATGTAGGAACATTAACTAGGAGTTAATACATTGTGAAATCAAAATTTGCTATTCTTAATAGTTTCTGTATTGAGACTTCTGTGTTCCCCATACACTAGTATTATCAGTAAATTACAGTAAAACTAATAAGTGGAATACCACGTCACGACACACTTTCTTTTTGATAGTTGATGAAGGTTCTATTGCTAGTTCTCACAAGAAAGATTTATTTTACGAAATTATCTTGAAATGAAGTAGAAAAATAGGGATTTTTGAAATTGAGTGAACGGCGACTTTCGGTCATACTATGAATACATTGGTATTAAATTACGTGCTAAGCATACGCACTACGTCTTCGCGTATCATTCATTCCTTAAAAATACGTCCTAAAGACAACTAGAAGCATTCTAATCAAGCAATTAGCCATTTTTATGCAAGTCCTGCTAAGTATAGTCCAGATGTTTTTCAGAAGTCTAAACTAGAATATTTTACATAAACTTAAGTAAATCAGAATTTGAAATTACCCAAATCCACTAAACGCAGTTTTGGAAAGACTGATAACAGCTGCGAAACTATATACTCGTATAATAGTAGTATTTTGAAACTCAAATACTGCCGTCGGCTTCCACATAATATAAACTTGCAGCTTTAAGCAAAAAATGAAAACAAGTGATACAATCAAGTGAAAGTGAATGCAAAATTGAAGACCATTAATTTAACGATTGCGTAAGTGAAGAAAAATCCATAAGGAAATTGCAGTGAATAGCATGACTTAATCTTCGTCTGAAATATTGGAAGATAAGAGGAATGGTAAAATTATGTTTCACTTAACGAGAAACGCTATTTAGTATAGCTGTCTAAACGGAATGGCAAAAGAAGTTGCGGCTCGTAGTCGTTGAGGGGTCGGAAATCCATCGAGAGCCGTTTAAAAGCGAATTAATCCCGGCGGCGATGAGCCGCGGCGAGACGGGCCTCGCTTGGCTGGCTTGGCACGGCTCCGCGCGGGGCCTTGGGATCGGCGCTCGGGCGAGGACTCCTCCCCGTCCCGTCCCCCCTCCCCGCCGCGCCCCGCCCCGCCCCCGCCGATAAGGAACCGGTCGGGCGGCCGAGCGGCGGCCGCGAGCAGAGCTCAGCTCAACGGGAGACCTCCCACAGCACGAGGCCGCCTCCCTCGCCCGCCAGCTTCCCCGCTACCTCGCCCGCTCGCCCGCCCAAAACCAACCCACTCACCCACCCGCCCATCCACCCGCTCGCACGTTCGCAAGTTCGCACGTTCGTCCCTTCGCCGGCCACCCACCCACCGGCTCGCTCGCTCACTCGCTCGCTGCCCGCTTCGTCCGCCCGCCAGCCCATTCTTCCGTCCACCTGCACGTTCGTCCGCCCACCCGTCCGTTCATTCGCCCACCCACCCGCTCGCTCGCTCGCCCGCCCGTTCGTCCGCCCGTTCGTCCGCCCGTTCGTACGCCCGTTCGTACGCTCGTTCATACGCCCGTTCGTCCGCCCGTTCGTCCGCCCGTTCGTCCGCCCGTTCGTCCGCCCGTTCATCGCCCGTTCCGCGTTCGTCCGCCCGTTCGTCCGCCCGTTCGTCCGCCCGTTCGTCCGCCCGTTCGTCCGCCCGTTCGTCCGCCCGTTTCGTCCGCATTTATTATATTATATTTAAAATATTATTTTCTGGAATTGGGGCAATTTCGGGCAGTTAGAACTAACTGCATCTTGTAAATGAATAATAAAGGAAAATAAACGAGCCAGTTTCCCGCTGTAACTCCGTGTAACTTTTTTTATACATCTCGATAAAAATAAAGTCAAAGAATTTTATGGAAATGTTACTGCCTTATATTCAAAAACTTTTAATGATGTGTTCTGCAATCAGAAAATGAAATATGAATATTTCATAGTAAAGTACGTACCTTACGCTATGATATTCAGCAAAAATGTGAATATTCCTGTAGCGGATGCCCCTGAGAAACACGTGTTGAAAAGGCGCACTCTGCAACCCTACTGAAGGCGCGCAGTGACGTTCTCCGAACCCAAACAATCCAAGGGTTTCACCGGCACTAATGCGAACCCAAACATTAAACAAACTGTGTTGCCAGATGCTCTGGGTATTGGAGAATAGTGTGAGCAACTCCAAAAATGTATAGGAACTAGGTCGAAAAATGATTTTTTACGAGCTAGATGCCTGAAATTACACACTGTGCCCCGCCCCTACCCCTTCACTCGCCTTCCGCGACCGCAGCTGAGCCACTGCCGAGCGCGATGCCTCGAGAAAGCCGGAGCCTCCCACGCCTTTTTCAGGAGCTGCCTCAACAAAGAATGTTTCAATGGACGTGACTGGGCGCCTTCCGAGCGATCTTCCAAGAAACGAGGATTATTCATGTGAATGCGATGTTAAAATCGAGAGAAAAATATTGGAATTTTTCTGTACGTGCAATGCGCTGTTGGAGAGAAGGGGTTATGAAAAGAGATTAAGTATCGCCCGCGATGTAAATCTCAAGCTTGGCGCGTGAATAGTCTTTATTCAGGTATGTCAAACTTGGGCCACACGAATTAATTGCTCGCCTGGGAAGCCCGCGCTTATGCGAGTACAGGCAACTTCCTCTGACTCCGATCTCATTTCCATTTCAGTTCTAGAAAGGGGCTCTAGCTGAAACGGCACGAGGCTAGGAACGGTTTCATACGAAAGGTTTATACGAAAATGTGTTTGCCAGATTTGATCCGGGCAACCGGGATGATAATGAAATAACCGGGATGAGAATTATGTTTATTTAATGTTTATTACTCTTTCATGTTTACTTTCTTTTTAAATTCTGTTTTGTATAAACATTTTTTTTCCAAGGGGAAGAAATGTTTGAGTAGCGAATTCATTCTTTATTTTGTTTTGCATTATATTGTAGTAAATCAATCATTCTTTGTTGTGTAAAGCAATAATGTGAAATAAATTAACAAATCTGTATACGTCCTCGCTAATAATAATCTCCAATCGAAAACTCTGTGATTTATGTGTGTGAGTGTGTGAGTGTGTTAGTGTGTATAGTAAGCAACGCTAATAATGTAGATTATAAGATGCTTTCAGCGTTTGCTTCTCAATGTAAGTTAGTATTATCATTTTAGTGTGTTTTTTTTTTTTGCTACGCTAATTTTCAAGGCCAAATCTTGACACATAAATCTTTTCAAACATTTCTCAGAGAATGAAATATAGCTAACAGGAGCATTATGTACTCTTGAATTGCGAACATCATTTCGGTAATGATGTAAATAGTAAGGTGATGCCACATAGATGATCTGTCCCCGCTTTGAGATTTGAAAATTGTTCGTAAGCATTGCTAACTTTTACTTTGGAGAATAATCTCAATGAGTTCTGAGAATATTTTGAATCATATACGCAAAACATAATTTGTACTTTGAAAATGCAATAAGACAAATGGTGTACTTTGAAATTGTACAATCATAGAAGCTTTTGAAAGCGCACAAGTGAAATTTAACGCTCTTTGTACCTAGAATACTGAAGTTCGTGAACACACAACTGTGAATGAAGCTAGTGCCAAATTTCAAATGGCTTTCAGAAGGCACTCATTCCGCGTTCATAAAGAACTGGAATGAAATACGGACGGCTATAAGTGACAACGTCCTTTAAGCAGTCACTTATTGCAATGTTGTCGTCGATGTGAAGTGTCGACTATGACCCTTAGATTCTGCTCTTAGATTTCAAAGCTATATCAGTTATTTTTAGACAACTTTACATAGGTTCATAGGTTAAATTCAAAGAAGGCAATCGATCAAATAATAATTAACAAAACCACAACGATATGAGATTACATGAAAGACGTAGGATACAGTGACCACGATGCACAAATTATTACCATTATAGGAAATGCGAAGACTGACACAGTAAATAATACACGAGTGTGTAGATTATTTACTACAAATAAAATAAAATTATTCATAGACTTATAGACATATACTTGCTGCAGGAATCATGGGACACTGTTTACAATGAGGTTGATGCAAAAATACTTGATGCGAGTTTCCTCTTAAAAAAGAAAATTGAACATTTTACGGATAATCAATATTGGGATAACACGAGGCATTAGAACATCGAACAATGCGAAAATAATTACTTATTTCCTATCTAAGCACCATAACTTTTATCACGATTTTCACCTGTACTCTATTTCCAAAAATACAAATCAATATTCAGAAAAGACACAAGGCACCCTAAAATCATGAAGTGTGATCAGGAGACTTTGAACTCAAATAACAAAACAAAAGCAATGTGGAAAATTGTAAAAAATACGAACATATCAACTAAACCCTTGTTGAGAATATTTTGAAAGATAATGATAGGAAAGTGAACGATCCGGCAACAGTGGTAAGTCTCGTCAACCAATATTTTTCAAAAATTGCAGCTGATATGATTAGGAATTAAAAGGCCGAAGTCAACATCATTCGTTTCTGCAAAAGTTTTCTACAAAATGTTTGTTTCCCATGTGTCTGTGATATTCTCAAAATAATCAGTAAACTAAAAAATGTTTGACGAATTTTCAGATGTTTGTACGTCTTGTACGCCTGATATTATACGCCCATCATTTATTTAATTCATCATCTACATCACTTACGGGACTAATGACCACAGTAGTTGACGCGCCGGGAATCACAATTAGTCAATCAATCATCTTTTATCAGTATTTAAAAAATTCTAGAGAAACATATTTTAGGTACGGATGGAAACTTTCCTTAGAAGATACAAAGAGTTTTAAGTTCAAACAGCCATATTTCTTCTTAAAACCGTATTCATCCATGGATGAAAATTAAGCACCTTTTGGAATATTCTAGATCTTTCTAAACCTTTGACGTCATTAATCATAATATTTTACTTTCAAAATTACCTTCGTATAATTGTAGGAATAATAAGCAAATCTCACCTACGTGATTCTTGTGAAGCCTGTCTTTATTGATTGATTTTTTCGTGTTTTCGGGCACGTCAACTGCTTTGGTCATTAGTCCCGTTAGTGCAGTGCATGTTTTTTCTCCTAAGATAGCGGTGATCTTCCCCCGCTGGATGGCGAGATCCGGCGCCGACCTACCGTCGGTTAGTGGGGTTTCCCCCTAACCAGGACTCTCCCACCAGCGGGGCGCCTGCCCCAACCGGGACAAGCTCTAAGCTCCCGACCGGTCTCCCGGAATATGTGGTAGAGTAGTGCATGTAGTGTAAGTGTGTGTGTGTGTGTGTGTGTGTGTGTGTGTGTGTGTGTGTGTGTGTGTGTGTGTGTGTGTGTGTAAAGGGAGAGGATAGGACAAGGAAGAGGATGGCCAGATCGCGCGCGGTCCGTGGCCCGTTCGGTAGGGTACTGCTCCGGCATTCGCCTGGTGTTGATCGGAGAAACTACGGAAAACTACTGATCAGAGCAGCCGGCCGCTAGAATTCTCCTCCAGACAGCGATTGAATTCGACATAGCTGAAAAGCTAGTGTCGAAAATCCTGCCGCCGTCAGGACTCGAACCTAGGACCTCCCGGTCAGAGGCGCTGCAGTGACATCAGTTGATGCACTGAGCTACCCCTCCCGGTGCCTGTCTTTATAAAGCTAGGAACTTTGCCATTCCATTGCCTCTTGATTTGTGAATTAGTGGTTTTTGTGAAAATGAATTACTCAAGGGTGAGAACACGTTATATTAAACTAATACGGATGTCTACAACTATAACACTCGACTTAATAATCATACTATTCATAAGTAGCCGGTATCAACATCTCACCCCCAAAAATGCACGTACACTGTTTGTATATTATTTTAGAACCCATTGCCAGATGACATTAAACAATGAAAATTGATACACAAGTTTAAGTGATACGTAAAATCTTTTCTTCGGCAAAACTGTTTTTATTAGCGATAATACCGAGCATCACAAGGAAACTAATATTGATTTTAACAATGTTTTTTAATGTACTAGTTACTATTTGACTGTATATTTTTTAGAGACTAGATATGCCTGTAACAAGTACCTTTGCATCTGGGCCAATGACCCCATCTCGATCAGTTTTTTTGTCCTGTTTCTCTTATCCACTGAATGCCGAAATTGTCCTTTTTTTGCTTCCAGACATAAATGTAACATTAAAATATGTGAAAGTGTTCTAGAGTTAAGTGGGGAATATACTTTCTCAAATTATCGTTATCGTTCTCCATGTTCTCACAGCAGTAAGTCAAAATTGCTTCACAAAGGGATCTATGAGAGATAATAGTTAATAACTGATTTGCCTTTCCAAATAGTTTTAATTACACAGGAACTAATAATTTCTTATTTTTTGCCAAAAGCGCTCGTTTCCACCTATTCCACGTATTCACAATTCAGCTTGTATATAGGTTAGGGTAGTCAGGGTTTGGCAGTATTTAAATACTTGTATTTAGTCGATTCTTCCACGAAGGGCACGATGAGAGATAATAACCACCATGTGTAGCTTCTTCCCTTTGCAAATAGTTTTCATCACACGACAGCTAATATTTTCTTTTCCATTCTCGCTAAAAACTCTCGTTTCCACCTGCATTCAAAATTCAACTTGCAAGGTAGTCATTCCAGAATTTAAAAAAATCGAGCACAGAATACACTTCCCCCATAGTACGTCACACACAGTTTTTAACTGTTTTGGCAAATAGAAATAAAGAAGTAGATTCCTTGAAAAAGTAATGGCAGAAACATTCTTTATTTCTTCATATTTTTCAATAAAGAAATTATGGTAAAATCTCATGTTAATGTTTTGTACATTAGTCACGAAATAATTCTTTTGACATTCTGGATGTGTTGGATGCTTATCATCATTGCATCCAGTAGAGTGTAGGTGAACAAGCCTGTTCATGAACGTACTTCTTTTAAACTTACTAACATCAGTACTCTTTGCATATTTTGAATCGTCCTGGGTAACATTTAAAGAAAGATTCGCCGATTTAAAAAAAATTGAGTGAGTCGTTGATAATGTTTTAGTGTCCTTATTAAGTCTTAAAAATTATAAATTGTTTCTCGGTATCGTAGGAACATGTGATAATGAAATAAAAAGCATAGTGTATAATCGGACCATATTGAATTCACCCAAATGTCTTCTGGTACGGGAATGATTTGACAGACAAGAAAACATTGTTGAAGAATTGAACAACGTCTGATAATTCAAGCTACATCAAGAGCTAATTATCATTTATGAGTTCTGTCTCGTCTAAGAACTCGCAATAATAATTACAAATGGTTCTGCGAATGGGAGGCTATGGACTCGATTCCATATCTGGTCGTTTATCCTGTTCTCGTAATTACGTTATGTTTTATTCATGACGTCTTGAACCAGTTGGAGTCTCATTCACGTGCGTGTAAGAGTTCCCGTCCTTCGCGTAGAGTGCTTGACATCGCAGTAGACGGAGTCTCGACCAGTAAAGCGCCATTCTGGCACCTTGCGCAAGGTGTGGGACGATATATTGCCGCCCATTTAACGTTCGCTTTGGGCTTCAAAACAGGAGCAGATAACGAGCGTGTCGTTAAGTCAACCGCGCGTGTCCTTTGTTGCGCTGATAAATGAAGCGGTTTCTGTTTTGGCCGCTGTATCGCGGGTTGGTGAGGTCTGGCGTGGATCTTCAAGGGCTGCGCTCCAGTTTTCGGCCGCGAGAAAGTACTCGGGCGAGTGGTGCAGACTGCGATTGTGAGGCCTAAAATTGGCGGAAAGAGCGCGGACGGCGTTGGCGCGGGGCCAGGCGGGGCGGGGAGGAGGCGGGGTGGGGGTCGGTGCGAGTGTCAGGGAGGAGGAGTGGGCGTTGCAGGGGGGAGGTCACCAGGGGGAATCGCCCGACTGCATCCCGCGCTCTGCTTTCCCTCACCCTCGCTTCCGAGCTAATCCACTTTCACTTTTCGTTACCTGGGAAGGTACAGCCGACTGCATTTCGTTTCGTTTATCCGGTTTTTCAAAAGGTGTAAGCATTTTAGTTAAGTTTGCGTTCTTAATTAGCGCAAAAATGTTCTCGCACCTTTCCAGGAAAAACCTCGAACACAGGTAAACATGACAGAATCTACGGAATTGTTGCTACTAACAAGTCAGCAAGGTAAGAAGATGCTGATGATCGGTGATTTCAAGTTTCGTTTCCACAAGCTTTTAAGTATGATTTTTAACGTTGTCAGTGCTCTAAAATGGCTTGCAAATGTTTCTTGAAAAAAAAAACGTGAATAAGTTATAATTAATCAATGTAACAAAGCAGACGACGAGAAACCTAGAAATTAATCCTCAAAGTAAGGAGGAAAACAGAACGGGATGTAGTCGGGCTACTCCTTTTTGGGAAAGTAGGTAAAGGGATTAGGAAACGTTGACCGCGGGATGCAGTCGGTATAAGCCCAATTAGGGCGGAGCGTGGGCGAGGAGAGTGGGATGCCGGAGTTCGAGTAGCTGAGGGTGGCGAGCGGGAGTGTAGAGTAATGAGGGAGGGCTGGGGCATAGAGCGGGTGGAGCGTGTCTCTAATGCTACGGTCACAGTGCAGCCGAAATATCTGTCACTCGCTACCGGACGACTGCGAGCGAAATCGTCCGACTTATTTCATCCGATATGCACCCGAATGTTGCACCCGAAATCGGCCGAATATCCCCATAGTTCCGCAGTTCATTGTTTGAGACTTTTT
Source organism: Teleogryllus occipitalis (assembly GCA_011170035.1). Classification (NCBI taxonomy): domain Eukaryota; kingdom Metazoa; phylum Arthropoda; class Insecta; order Orthoptera; family Gryllidae; genus Teleogryllus; species Teleogryllus occipitalis. Next base: position 34,651 of record BLKR01002716.1, read on the forward strand.
CGTGAGGCACGCTCAAGACCTCCTACATATGTTGGAAGTAGCCTTGATGTTACAGATGGCCTTGACTCTCCAACATATTTCGAACGAATGAACCGACAAAATCAAACGATACAGATCGTCGGCCGACAGCCGAGGTTTCCGGACGCCGTCGAAAGAGGACGTTCGGGTCCAATATGACCATTTCCAATTACTAGCACGTGTTTGAACGAATCAGGCATACCAAACGCAAACGTCCGACGTCAGCCGACCAAAATTTCGGCCACAATCTATTCCACAGTGACCGCCGCCTAATGGGGGGGGAGACGGAGATGGACGAGAACGGCAGGTGCCTGCGGTTGCCAGTCGTCGCCACGGCCCCCTCCGCCTCCGGAGCTCATTTGCGAGGGGCCGCCGCAGATGGTATCGCCGCCCGATCTGCGATCAGACGCAACTGGCGGCCAGGCGACGGTTCCGGGGCCGCGAGACGGGCGCCCCCTCCGGAGCCCCCGCGGCCGCCAAGCGTTCCGCCAAACCGATCACCCGCTCGGTGCAAGAGGAGCAATAAATCCTCGATGGCGTCACGTTAGTAGAAATAAATAAGTACTTGCCAGCCCTGGTGTGTGGTCGTTGGCTGAGGAAGGAGTTGCTCGGAAGTTCTCGGACCGACTTAGGCGGCTCAGGTCATTAATTGTCACCGCAGTGCCTCTGATCGGGAGGTCCTAGAGTTCGAGTCCCGATAAAGGAAGGAATTTCGACTCTAGCTCAATATCTAGGTCCAATTCACGCTTCTGTCTGGAGGAATTTATAGCGGACAGCTATTCTGATCGGCAGTTTTCCGTCGTTTCTCGTCAAATACCGGACCAGAAAACGAGCCACGGAACCCGCGCGATCTTTCCTTCCTGTTTCTTTTTTTGGCCTCAGCCCTGACTTGAACACTTATTACAATCACATGCACCCCACATGCGAGGGAACTGGGCGGGAGCTTACAGCTTGTCCTAGCAGTGATCCGCAGGTGGGAGATACCTGGGTGGGGAAAACCGCGATAGATCGGCGCGGGATCTTTCCTTCCTCTTCCTTGCGCGGGATCTTCTCCCCTTACACATAGACTTACACTAACATGCACTACACTATCTCACATGCCGGGAGACCGGCCGGGGACTTACAACTTGTCCCGGCTGAGGCGGTGTCCCGCTGGTGGGAGATACCTGGTTGGGGAAATCTTCGCTAGGCGACGGTAGGTCAGCGCCGGATTTGGCCATCCGGCGGGGGAAATTACCGCCACCTCCCGCGATAAAAATAAGCAATACACTTACGGGCCCCGGAATGACTAATCAAGTAAGTGAATCGTTGTCAGAGGCTGGAATGGCTCAGGAAGTGCTCGGAGCGGAGACTGCTCCGGGGCTGTGTGTGTGTGTGTGTGTGTGTGTGTGTGTGTGTGTGTGTGTGTGTGAGAGAGAGAGAGAGCTGCTCCTCCTGCGCGCGGGGGCAGGGGAGGTCGGTGACCCCGCGCGAGGAGGGAGGTCCGCCGCCGGCGTGCCGAGTGGCGCCCCTCGGCAAGGCCGCGCGCCAAGGCTACCGCTGCCCGCCGCCGCCGCAGGAATGCTCGGCGCGGGGGCGGAGGCGGGCGCACAGAGCAAACAGAGCCACGCGGGAAATGGCCTCGCTGTTTACATCTGCGTTCTTTCTCCTCCGGTGGACCAACGGACGGGAGTCCTGCCTCACATTTCGAATGCTTTCTTCTCCCAAGCAACCTCTCCCTCGAAAAAAAATCCAAACGTTTTTGTCAGTCTTTATTTAGAAAACTGTCTTACCAGGAAGAAATCTTGCAGATAAATTATTCAAATCTACTGAAACAACATACTTTGAGGACATTATTAGGGAGATTTTGCACGCTATAGCGGACAGCACTATCAATCTTCTGACGCATGCGCTGTTGGTTTCGCATCGCGTTTGTGCATCTGCGCATGAGCAGTATATCGATAGTGCTGTTCGCTATGGCGTACAAAATCTCCCTAATAATGTACTCAAAGTATGTTGTTTCAGTAGATTTAAATAGTTTACTTAGAAAACTGTCCTACCAGGAACAAATCTTGCAGATAAAGACAGACAAAAACGTCTTTTTTTAATTTACAAGCCTATTTGAACAATTGATGATTTCCATAGTGTACGTAACTGTGGCTCCAGTTCAGATACTTAACGTTTTTGCGACGTATATCGGACGATAAATAAATGGATACATATTCCAAAGAATGTATCTGCGTCAATTGCGTCACTAGGGTCAATGATTTTGCAATGATGATATTCTGGCTTCCTGGTATCTGTGACAATTGAGGAAAAAAGTCTCAATGAAGTTTGAGAAAACATTTTTGTTTTCTACGTAACTAACAAAACATTTCTGGCCGTGAATACGCGAACATTTATTAGAATTATAAAACTGTTCATTTCGTCGTAATTCTGTATCGCAATAAGCTCAAATTAGAACGCAGACTACTGGGCATGTGCGAACGTTTCCTCCACGATAGCAAAGTGCACGCTCTCTGGGGAAGCAAGGGAGATCGGCACGCTTGATTCTGTCACTCTCTTCCGCGAAGAACTTGCAAAAAAGCCTAACCAAGATGTGGCAATCGCTAATTAATGGATGATGTTCTTCGAGGATTTCTTTCAAATGGTGACGTTGGCAACTTGATAAACAGAAGCCCGCGGATTGGGAGCTGCATATCGTCTGACCACCGCCGCTCTCCTCACATTCCCACACCATCTCTGCCACTTCCGACTTCTTGCGGTCTACTCTTTCAACCCCCGAATCTGATGCACCCTTCTCCCCTAACCAATCCCACTCGTTCTCGCCACTGCCACATCCGTCGTCTTACCGTCCCCGCATTCTCCTTCGAGGTGTGGACCACCTGGACCCCCACCTCCTTTTCCTCCCCACCTCCGGCGCGGTCGCCACGCCCACCCTCCCTGCCTCGTGCAGCGTCTATTTGCGCGCGAGGCTGCCTGTGTTGGCGCGAGATCGTATTCTCCGCGGAGGCACCTGGAGGGCTGGCGGCAGAGGAGAGGGCTCGCTTGGGGAACGCACGGGCACACAGGGGGTCGGCTCTTAGGTGGCTCAGGGCTTCAGCTGATGTCACTGCAGTGCCTCGGACCCTAAGGTTCAAACCTAATGGTGGTAGGATTTTTGACAGTAGTTATGTGGCTAGGTCGAGTTTAGCCGCTATCTCGAAGAGAACTGTAGCGGCCAGCCGTCCTGATCCGTAGTTTTCCATGGTTTCTCCGATCACCACCAGGTGAATGCCGGAGCAGTACCAACAAACGGGTCACGAACCGCGCGCGAGCTTTCCTTCTTCTTCCTTGGCTTATCCTCACCCATTATACACTTACATTTGCATGCACTACACTCTCGCACATGCCGGGAGACCAGTCGCAAGCTTAGAGCTTGTCTCGACAGGGGCGGTGCCCCGCTGGTGGGAGATACCTGGTTGAGGGAAACCCCCGCAAGCGTACGTTTTGGTCGGTGCCAGATCACACCATCAAGCGGGAGAAGAACACCGCCACATCCCACGATAACAAATTACAGGAAGTGTATTTTACATATACTTAAGAATTCATGTACGTACTTTACAAAAAGCCTCAATATTTTCATTTTTTTCTCAAAAATGGCACAAAAAGTTTTGATTAAACTTTTTCCTTGGATTGCGTAAAAGATGCTTAAGGGACTGATGCAAGTCTCATTATCTGGTACTGCATTTGCATCTTGTAATGGTACTACACTTGCGGGACTAATGACCTTGGCAGTTGACACTCTCGGAATCACTAACCAATCACTGAGGTTGGGGAGGCACAGCACTCCTTTTCTCCACGATGGAGGCTGGAAGAGGACGCCCAACGGAATGGGAGGGTCATATGGGGTGCAACTGATGTAGCATAGCTAAAAGTCTGGAAAAGTTAAACCAACGCTATACAACATTATTACGAATTAATTTTGTTTAAAACACACTATCATCTTGCGGTCCATTATACGAAAGAATTCAATCTGCTTTTTACAGGGAAGAAGCTTCCAAGAATTCGCTTTCTCAGCAGACAATGCCTACGTTAGTGTAAGCTGCGCAGTTCGTCCTGGCGTATAATATTCGCCCTCTTGAAGTTCTGGTTCATAAAGTAGTCAGTGACAGTGATTTCAGATTCTGGTTAAATCCCAGATAGAAAATAAAATACGCATTAAAACAAAATATCGATGAAAAATTAAAAAAGACAAATGTATTTAATAAAGCACGAGGCAATGAAATCTTCAGTTAATCGTATGACACGAAATAAGATAGAATACATAAGATATATTAGTAATTGCCTGTCGTGGTAGCGAGGCGTGCCGTCTAAATTAAGTAGCCCCCCCCCCCCAATACTTTATTTTTGGTACGATTTCAAGTTTTTTCTTAGGGTTTCGTGTATGTTAGTCCATATATTACACTTTCTCTTCGTGCATGCCTCATTTTTTGGAAAATATAGGATGGAAAAACGCTTTTCCTAGAACCTAAATTTATCTTTAAAAATCGTTTAATTTTGGGTAGGGTTTTATATTTTTCAGAGGTTATTGAATTTTCTTGTTAGCTCATAAGAATGTATGTTACATATTTTTCATTGTACAGCTCTGATTTTTAGAACTTACAAACTGGAACTTTTTCTCTTAGAGCTTTTAATTAACCTTTAATTTTGGATGCAATTTTTGTTGTCTTGCAATGACGGAAAGTTGTATTTTCTAAGTGGGCGCTGCTATAGCAGCGCTCACTTATATACTAAAGATATATCTTTAGACTGAAATTTGTAACAGCGCCCACGATTTTGGTAAATCTGTAAGAATTGTGGGAATGCTGAAGAAGTGTTGTTGACGTTATTCAAGGCTGAAATATTGGAAGCCATCTTTGTCTTAGATTTATTAAGAGAGCCGGCTTTCGACAGCTTAGCCGTCATCAGCCCCGCTATATATGGCGAAGGTCGGGAGACAGTGCGCCACTTACAACAAGACTGATGACGGCAAAGCCGTCAAAAGCCAGCTCACATAATAAATCGAAGTTGACAACGATTACTTCCAAAATTTCATCCTCAAATCCATAAGAGAGTAAAATTCGGAAATATATCACCTAATTAGCCTAAAATTGGCATGTATCATCAAATTAGCCTAAAATTAACTTTGGATATGATTTGGTACTTTATTTTTTGTGCGGCACTAGTTTTCGATGGATGGCGAGGTGTCGTCCTGCGGTGGGCGTGCGTCACGCTTGTGGACGCGTCGGGTCGCGTCGGGTCGCGTCGGGTCGCGTCGGGTCGCGTCGCGTCGGGTCGCGTCGCGTCGGGTTGCGTCGCGTCGGGTTGCGTCGCGTCGGGTTGCGTCGCGTCGGGTTGCGTCGCGTCGGGTTGCGTCGCGTCGCGTCGCATCGCATCGCATCGCATCGCAGCGCAACGCAGCATCTCCTGCAATTAGCACCCGGTGCGTCTTCGCTTAGAAGAAGGCGGCAAGGCGTAGAGCGCCGGGGAGCGGGGAGAGGAGCGCAGATGAATGGCGCGGCGAGAGGGCGAGCGGGCGCCGGCCGTGACCGCCGCGGGGCAGCCTTGGCCGCGGGCGCCGCGCCAGCGCCTGCGCCAACTCTCCTGCGCCGGCGCCAACGCCGCCACACACGGGCGTTGCGCCATTTACCGATATCGCCGCTTCCGCCCTCGCCTCCCCAGCCTTCACTTGCGACGGAACAATGGTTTCCGTTATATTTTAATTTTTTTTTCTATTGAATATTTACATGCGTTAGCCTCAGAGGCTTTTGGCAGAAGGTTAAGAAAAGATACAATTTATTTTAGATTATAAGAGTTGAAGGAAAAACAAAATGTAGCTAATGCATCATTCGAAAAATAAATCAAATTGATTTCCCATAGGTGAGTTTCGGTTATAACGGAAAACTGTTGTTTGTTTGTTTGTTTTTTTGTCAAAACTGTTTTGATTCTCCGTTTCTTGTAGTTTTTTGTCCCAGTCATAAGTAAAAACTGTTTTTTTTAAAAGGTGTCAATAATTGGGCAATACTGACTTACCGAGATTGCCGCTTCCCCCTCGAATCTCCAGCTTTCACTTGGGACGGAAAAAAAAGGAAAAATTTTTTCTCTTTCTGATTCTCCGTTTTTTATTGTTGTTTTTGTCCCGGACATAAGAAAAAACATTTTTTAAGATGACCATTATTAGGCAATACGGACTTAGGAGAAGATACAGAAGTTATTCCTTGGTCAATCTGAACGATAGCTGAAAGTTTGAAGGGGATATTTTGTTTTTTTTGGAGGTACCTTCCAGGAAGCTTCAACAGTTTCAAAATTTTCTAAAAAATGGTTCCATTTTTTTTTCTTGGATACCGTAAAAGACGCTTAAAAATGGTCTCATTTTCATAAAAATCTTTGAATTTCCGAAAATTGGTTTAGTTGAAAATATTTTCAGCAGCCTCTTTCAACTACAATATTGAAGTGAGATTTTTTCCTGATAAAATCTGTTCTTCAGAGATACACCTTGATATAAGGTTATGTACAATCTTTCGAAAATATCAGTAGTTTTTGCGTATTTTTCAATTTCTAAACAATTATTTTCGAAAAACAGCCCCATTTTTCTTTAATATTTACCCTATGTATCGGAGGAGAGTAAAAAAGTTGATGCTGGTCCCACTTTCGGGGAACTCTGTATTTTCGAAAACGGAAAAAATTAAATGTTACTCTTCCATTTCCCGACAACATGCCAAGATGCCCATGACCCCATCTTCCCGTTTCCATTCTAGCCGAGTATTTCAAACAACGCCAATTTCCTATCTTTGTATTAATAAAGCAAAGCTGCGATCTATTCAATATATAATTTCCTCCACTACTATTTTTTGGTACCTCATTTGTTTAAAACCGTTCACTGGGAGCCGATTGGGAGGTACATCAAAATCGCCCTCTTTCAGCTTTGTGTTATCTCCAGTTCGAGCCCAGCTCTCGTCGAGGCAACACCTCTCCGAGCGCTCCGCACGCTTAACCTTTCGCGTTCAGTAGTCACAGTCTGAGTTATAGTATCAGCTTATCAGTTGTAACCTAGGACGCGCGCAGTGATTAACCGCACCAGTTCTGGGCGGCCCACGGCCAAAAATGCTGCATTGCAGCATGAAACGGCCAATTTAACTGAAAAAGTGAACATTTCCGAGTGTATAGTGAAACCAGTGTCAACTTTGTGAAAGTGATCTCGTGATGGAAAATATAAGTGCCCACGAAGTAAGCTTAGCAGAAACCGGCTCTCTGGTTTCTCAAGCTATGAATGAAGCAATCCCTCGCGATATGGATGTGGAAGAACTCATCCACCACCAGCAACTACAACAACAATTACTACTACAGCAGCAACAACCTCAACAGCCACAAAATGGCTATACGCCATTACCGCCGCATTACCAACCAACGCAGCTCCCGCAACATCAACAACCTGCAAGTGCAACTCAAAACGTAAACATTAATGAAATTAACAACTCCAACTCCACAAAAGATGTAAGTACTTACCAATCTACTGAATCAGAAGAGCGTAAAAGACTTAAAAGGCACCATGATAGTGAACACGTAGGTTATGCCGTACCAGTGAGTAACAGATATGAACTACTTCAAACAAATGAACCAGTTAATAACAATATTCAACTAAATGAAAATCTAGCAACAAAAAATAAAATCCCACCAATAATAATCCACGGAGTTGAAAACTATAACCGCCTTATCAATGACATTAAAAGTGTTACCTCAGGAAACTTTCACACAAAATCTGAAAATAACAATATTAAAATATTTTTCCAAGAAATTAAAGACTTTCGTGATTTCAGACATTTCTGTGATCAAAACAATGTACAATTCCACTCCTATAGGGACCCTACAGTCAAAAAATTTGCAGTTGTTCTCAAGGATGTTCCCACGTACTTCAAAGACGAAGATATTAAAAACGAACTCAAATCTAAAAACTTTTCAGTATTAAAGTGCACCAGACTTTACAACAAAGAAAAAACACCTATGCAAACAGTGGCAGTAGATCTTATTGACAATGAAGAATCCAGACAAATATTAAATCTTAGTGAGCTATATTATTGTAGAATTAAAGTATATATTAGAACTAATACACAGGGTCCAATACAATGTAAAAAATGTCAGCGTTATGGCCACTCACAAGCTAACTGCGGGCTCAGCCCAAGATGCGTCAGATGCATAGGTAATCATCATTACTCAGAATGTAAACTACCCAAAAATGAAGCAACTCCCAAATGTGTTAATTGTTTTCAGAACCACACAGCTAATTATAAAGGATGTCCTACATACAAAAAATTATGCCAAAACTTGAACAAAACCGTAAATTACAACTCTCGAAACACAAATAATAAACTACCTCCTAAAATGAATACATTTAATCACTCGGTTCCCACCAATGCTGATTTTACACACACAAACTTTAGTCAACATTTTCCTCCACTTCCCACTAGACCAAATATTGCAAATTACACCCCAATTAACGCCTCAACTAATCAATGGAATAACCACACAAGTAACCTAGAAAATTTACTAACTAACATTATTACAAAAGTAGTTACCCAAGTTCTGTCAACGCTAATGCCCCAAATTCAAAATCTTTTGACGTCAATCAATCAACATGGATAATACAACCGCAATAAACATACTTTCTAATCACTCCAACACAGTTTCCTCTTTTTCCAACAAGTTCACTTATCTTAAATATAGATCTATGATAACAGTGAAGAATTTATGTTCTATATTTGGAAAAATTACAAAACTTCCTAAAATTTTTCTGCGTGTTCTACAATCCTTCGCGAAAGCGATAAAATCAATAAATTTAAGAACCTCAATATTTACTTCTAACTTATATCCCCTGCCTATTAGCAATATCACCCTACCATTCCAACAATTCAAAAATGGATAATCCAAAGAGTTTAACTATTCTTAACTTCAATGCTAACGGTATTAAAAAACAGGATACTCTCTTTCACCACTTCTTACACCATCATAACATTCACGTTGCCTGCATCAGTGAAACCCATCTTGTTCCAAAAGAAAAGCTAAAGTTATACGGCTACAAAATATATAGAAGTGACAGGTCCAGACTAATTGCCTCTGGAGGGACAGCAATAGCTATTAATAGTAAACTAAAACACTCACAAATTCATTCACCTACAACTAATAACCTTGAAACTGTAGCAATCCAAATTAATACCAATAACGGACCAATAAATATCATTGCCGCCTACAGACCACCAAACCAAAAATTTCCTACTAATGAACTAAATGAAATATTTTCTACAAACACTTCAACTTTAATTTTTGGTGATCTCAACTGCAAAAATCAAGCCTGGGGATGTAACTCAACGAATTACCATGGCAAAAGACTACTCAAATACAGTCTTACCAACAATATATATATTCATGCTCCAAGTTCCCCTACGTTCTTTTCTAACAATACAAATGTACCCCCTGATATACTCGATTTAGTTATAACTAAAAATTTCTACCAAACAATTCAACAAATAGTAATAGCAGAATTAGACTCAGATCACCTACCTATTAAAATTACCATTGACATATCAAATGACACTATTCACCATCAAAACACCAAAATAAAAGGTTATACCAATTGGAACTATTTTAAAATGTTAATTAGCTCAAAAATAATCTTTCCAACTCGTATACAAAATAATGATGATCTCAACAACTCAATCATGAATATCACTCAAATAATCACAAAAGCTCACTCCGAATCAACTACTCCTCACATTACAACTAACAAACCAAATGCTGATACACTTCCATATTATATCATAAATCACATTAAAACCAAACGGGCCATTAGACGCAAATGGATTTTAAACCGAAACGCACACGACAAAAAGAAACTAAACAAACTTACCAAAGAAATTAAAATCATGATTACCAATCACAAACATGTCAAATTCCAGCAGCATCTTCAACAACTCCACCCAAACTCTCGACAGCAATGGCAAACTATTAAATACTTCACTAAAGAGAAAAGCAATGTTCCTCCTCTCATTTCAAACAATGTATTAATTTATCCAGAACATCAAAAAGCCGAAATAATAGCTAAACACCTCTCTGAAACATTCAAACCGAATTCAATAATTAACCAGCAATTCAATACAGAAATAACAGAATTTATGAAACAATCACACGCCACAGTTCCACACCCTATTCATTTCATCTCCCCAGTAGAAACCCAAAAAATCATCAAACAGCTGAAAAACAAAAAATCACCCGGACACGACAACATTTCAAACCAAACACTTAAACAACTTCCCTTCAGCTGCATTGCAGCCATAACAGCCACCTTCAATGCTGCACTCCGAATTGGCTGCTTCCCTCAAACTTGGAAACACGCTATTATATTACCAATCAATAAACCAAAAACTAATCCTAATGACCCTTCAAATTACAGGCCTATTAGTCTGCTCCCAACAATAGCTAAAATTTTTGAAAAATTAATTCTCAGTCGCCTAGTTCATTTCTTAAACTCAAATGACACCATACCAAAAACACAATTTGGTTTCAAACCAAATCATTCAACAAATCACCCTCTATTACGTCTAGTCGAACATATAGCAAATAGTTTCCATTCAAAAGAGCACACAATAGCAGTCTTTTTAGACATAACTAAAGCATTTGACAGCATTTGGCATCAAGGTTTACTTTATAAAATTCACCAACTAGGTACTCCAGATTATCTTCAAAAAATTATTCATAGTTATCTTACAAATAGAACTTTTCAGGTCAAAGTAAACCACATTCTTTCCAACACACACAGCATTCTTGCAGGTGTCCCTCAAGGATCTGTACTTGCTCCCATTCTTTTCAATATCTATACAGCAGATCATCCCACATCATCAGATTCTAACATAACCTTATATGCAGATGATACAGCATTATTCTCATCTCATCAAAACATTCTATTAGCATATGACCATATTCAATCCCACCTTCACACTCTCACCACCTGGTTCCATAAATGGCGACTCAAGATAAATCCCACAAAAACACAAACAAAGATTTTCACCCTCCGAAACCCAAAAACCCCTCCACCTTTAAAAATAAATAATTCACAACTCCCCTGGTTAAACAATTCCACACCCACAAAATATCTGGGAGTACTAATAGATAGACGTTTAACATGGAAGCAACACATTAAGGCAGTATTACAAAAAGCAACAGCAAAAGCAGTCAAATTATATCCACTTATTAATTCCTCATCCACTTTAAAAGTTGAAACTAAATTGCTCCTCTACAAAAGTATTATCAGACCCACCTTGACATATGCCTGTCCAGCCTGGATAAACGTTGCACCCAGTAATATAAACGCTTTACAAACTTTCCAAAACAAATTTCTCAGAAGACTCATTAACGCATCATGGTTTATACCCAATAAACAAATTCATTATGAACTCCAAATACCATCAATCACTGATCATCTGATCAACTTATCCTCCAAATTTTTCAATCTCTTACCATCCTGCCCAAGTACAGCCCATTTTCAACTAGGACAACAAGCTAACTCCCCAAACAGAATCAAATCTAGATTTCCTAAAGACATTTTCAAACCGCCTTAAAAACAAAATCAACAAAATCTTTCAAACCTTTATACCTATACCAATCCTTACTCAAAAATCTTTCCACAGCTAATAAAAAATAAAATCAAATTACAATTTTATATATTACTTGCCGAGTAAGAACACTCGAAAAAACTTTAGGAAGTTTCCATAATGTTAATTAATAAATAATGTTCTCACTTCTGTAAGGCCATATGGTCGATCGGATAAAAATAAATTTAAAAAAAAAAAAAAATTGTGTTATCTAGGGTGTCCGGGATGAGCCGCGTCAGTGCAGTGGTGGCTGACGTTTCGGCCAACACGTGGCCTTCCGCAGAGCGTACTGCTACCACATGGTTTTGTTTTTCATTTTTCCCTCTTCAGTTACCCTGGAGAGGCGGGAATTTGCGAAATGGCGACCGAGGCCACCTTATATGTGAGAGAAGGGTGAGTGGGATTGCTCAAGGTGACGACGAATAGGAAGCGGGGAGGTAGTACTGGATGGTGGAGGGAAAACAGGGCTATAGCGGAATAAGAGAGCATATGGGGCGCATGGGAAACGTAGCAATGAAAAGTGGGAGAATTTTTTAGGTGGATTAATGTGTAAAAGAAGAAAGATAGTGTTACGGAACCGCCTGATAGGCAAAAAAGCAACAGCAAATCGGCGACCGGCAAGGACGCCCGTCATTGGTCGGCCGTGGGGTGTGTCCCCCGGGGAAGGCTTGCCACTACAGAAAACGCGGCCTTATCCTCGATACCCCAAACAATACAAATTCCGGCCGCAGACACCTACGCAATCAAATCTTGACAGCTTTAATACATATAATTTTCATAAACGGTTCCTAATTGTTTTCTTTAAATATTTTCCTCGTGCATAGAACACTTTGAAAAGGGAACAGGTATAATTTTCGTAAAACTTTCTGAATTATCAAACATTTCAAAAGTCATAAATAATTCAAGAAAGTATGTTCTTTTGAAGCACCACTAGTATCTTGAAATTTATTTGTAATGTACAAAGGACAATTATCGCAGGTTTAGATATATTAATTTTGTGAAATGGCGTGACACGCAGCTTTTTATTCCAATTTGAACGTTTATCTACAGGATTACTGGTGCAAGGCTCAAAGTAAGTGTTACTAATTGTAATTATTATGGGAAAATGATCTGATGATATTTGTGAGATGCTTCAGTAGATATATAATCTGGTGAGACTTATTTAGTAACGAATATATCAATTAGATGAGGTACTTTGTCTTCCTCAGTTGAATAATTCATCAATTAGATAGCAAGATCGAATTCCGCTGTCTGCAGGAGAATTCTAGCGGCCGAATGCTCTGATCGATCGTTTCCCATGGTTTCTCCGATCAGCACCAGGTGAATGCCCGGGCAGTATCCTAAAAATGGGGCCGCGGGCTACGCGTGATTTTTCCTTCCTCTTCCTTACCTTATCCCCTTACTTACTGAGTACTACACTTACATGCACTACACTACCACACATGTCTGGAGCTTAAGAGATTTTCCCAACTGGCGCTGGTGGCTGGTTGGGGAAAACTCCACCAGCCACCATGTAGGTCGGCGCCGGACCTCTTCATCCAGCAGGGAAAGGGTCTCCGTCACCTCCCATGATAGAAACATGTACTACAGTTACGGGTCTAACGACTTTAGCGTTCGACATGCACGAAAACGCCCATAAGCCAGTCAATGATGGCTGGAATATTGTTTACAATGGGAACAAAGATAGAACAGGTTTCTTGGAATCTACTTCTTTTCTGGTTGATCTTCTGTATTGAGAACACTAAACTTCTTATGGATATAAAATGGCCAAATTTTAAAAGTCAAAAAAGGGTCATTGTGACTTTTTCTTTGTTAAAAAAACGGGGCAAAACTGGTCAGATGCACATAACATTATAAATTAGGCCCGTATTACTCAACCAAAACTTATTGTTCACATAGAAACTCACAGTAGCAGAGGGTTCGGAATATTAAATTTGTCGGTAACGATGTCGATAGCGATAAAGCATAAACAAGCTCAAATGACGTGATAGCTCATTTTTCCTTTCTAGAAACACCACTGAATCTCTCCCTCCTTGATTTCAATACTTTGTGAAATAGTCTTGTTACTTGGTACATGAGCGCATGATCTACTCGCTCTTACTTCTTTATAAACTAATGCAAACCCAACGTAATACTTTATCATCACCGCTACTTGATGATTCTTATGATTGTCTTTTGTTAATTTTTGCAGCTCTCAGTGTAATATCATCCGCTGCGTTCCCATTATATATTGCCATGACTTCACACGAGAACATTTTTATAGTTAACTATAGTTTTTGAGATTTTTGACTTTATAACATTATTAATGTCACTCTTCCATGCACTAATTTAAGTTAAATTTCACAATAGTATACACATCGCTAATGCTAACTCCTGTGATCTCTTGAAATCTTAAAATTTAACCTTGATTCTTTTTCTTATAAATCATCATGTATTCTAAGGTGAACCAAGTCCCATATTAGCCGTAGCAGTCCCTTTTTTTTGAACCCCTGTCCCGTATTTTCTGATAGGAAAACTCGACGCCAAAAGGTCCCGCTTTTGAGACAGTGACAATATACTAAGAGCCATCATTAATTTTTAATTTATCATAATGTATCCCGTTGGGTTTGCATTAGTTTATAATAAAGAAAGCGTGAATAGATCGAAAGCTCTAGTTCCACTTAACAAGTGTTTCACGAACTATTGAAATCAAGAAGGGAGAGATTCAGTGGATATTCTAGGAAGGGAAAAATGAGCTATCGCGTCATTTGAGCTTCTATTTGCATTATCGCTAACGTTATTGAGAAATTCAATAATCCAAACCTTCTGCTTCTGTAAGTTTCTTTGCGACTTAGCAATTAATCTTAATTGAGGAATCCAAACCAGCTTTATAATGAATAAAAGTGCAAATGACACAAAAGAGTATAGTATTAGATTTTTAATGTTGAATTCTAATGTTCTTTTTTTTTTCCTTTTTTCTCCATTTTCTCGTTCTTTTTACATTTTCTTCATCCAACGCAGAGGCTGGTAATCATTCCATTTCATATAAATACAGCCAATTAGGGATGGCCAAAAAGTAGATTTTTTCTTCACATCGATATTTTGTTGAAAAACCAAAATGTTGTTGTAATTTTTTTTAGATAATGGGGTTTAAGCAGCTTGTAGAGTAGAAACAATATCGTTGTTTTGCATCATCCTCTTTATCACGCTGCATATTTCTCCTGTGCAATCTGAGGAAGTTCGGGACCTGCTCGTGTTATGTATATTATGTATGTTATCGCCAGGCGTGTCATTACCTGAATCGACAGTGAAACACGAAATCGATAGCAAAACATGATCGTCTTTATTGTTAATTTTATTCTTTACATTCGATAATAATTTTTACATACTACTAACATGCTGGTAACCAAACAATTAAATATATCCCTTTTACGTACTGTAATTAAAAAGGGATAGAAAAATAGCTTGTTTATTAGTTTATAATTAAAAAAACGATGTTTTGATCGACATCGAAAACCATTTAGCAATGTATCGAAACATCGATGTATCGATGTTTTGGTAAAATTTGCCATCACTACAGCCAAACTAACAATATTGAAGTACGGTTGAAGAAATTCATTACAGTTGTGACACAAAAGGTAATTTGTACAATTAAATAGTTGAAATAAATTTAAAAATGCGAACTAATATTCTTATTATTAGTGCCATTCATTTCCATTAATGTTTAAAAAGTGTAATTTACTACGGTGTGTAATGTTGCTTTTTGTTATATGCATATGTCCCGTTGTTTAGGCAAGAAAAAGACAGAATGTCCGGTTTTTTATTTTTTGAGATCTGGCCACCACACTATGAATCTGAGGTGAATCACGTATAGAAGCTGAGATTTATAGTTATCCACAAATTAAAACCATATCAAGGATCGTCTGCAGTTTTTCTTGTCATTTTTGTAAAATAATCCATTCATTCAAAGTAGAAGTGCGTATTCTTTCATCTTTTTAGATTCCAATAGAAAAAAAGCTGATTGAATCAGTTATTTGTGTACCATACTTCTCAGAAGCAGTAATCAGAGACGCGAGATATTTCTGTCACGACCCGTCATGACGTAAGAGTTTCTGCGAAGTTTGCAACGGAAATTTCCTGCAACTATCACATATTATTTAATACGGGTTTGATATAAAAAAGTACATATTTTAGCGCTGCGCTTGAAATTATTCTACAATGCGAGAACGTGATAATCTGTTGCGACATTTCGTGTAGTTTTAGAAGTCGTTATTTGTCCGTGAACTCGGTTCAAAGTCTGATAACATTGCATGGAAGAAATTCCAGTTGTTTTTTTAAATTATCTTTAGAATATTGTAGAAAGAAATAATTAATATTTAATTTCATACTTTCAGATAAACTACAAGAAGTAAATGTAGTATAAAATATTCGTACAAAAACATTTATGTGCATTATGTAAATTCAATTTACAATAGAATATGAAATTGACGTTTATAACGGCGTGAGGGGTCTCTAACCAGAAAGCTACAAGATAATGTTAAAAAAAGAAATATGTTATCCTAAGAAGTTTCTAATCCGTTTTGACCTCATGTACGCTTATTTTGCAGTTTGAATTCTCTGTTGCTGTCTCATCGGGAATAACAGTTGCCTGCAAACTGTAGCACACCTTATAGCATTTAATAGTAACAGAGTAACAGACAAACCGAAAAAATGGAAGTTTATGAGCCAGTTTTCCATCACTTTAAGTATCCAAAATTCATCTGTGTGTTATAATCTACAAAAATTTATCTAGTGAAAATCATATTTCCTGCACATACCAACTAAAATAACAGCACACTAAACGTGGCGTTCCGAGAAAAGCCACTGAATGCGGAATCGGTCGGAGGCAGAACTCCAGCATAGGAGAGCATGTGCGTTTCGTTGAGACCACTCGTCAGTCACGCCCTGTTTGGTCTTGCGGTTGAAGGGCAGCCGCCGGGTCGTGCTTGGCGTTTCTCCGCGCGGTTCAACCGCGGAGCCTCCCCGGAGCTGCGTAGGCAGAAAACAGCACCGTGAGCAACTTCCGTGGCGCGCCCACACGCTCGCCACAACTCCCTGAGTATACTTGGATTTTCATAACCTGGAGCGTGAGAGACGAAAAAAATGACATATATAATGTGTGTGTGTGTGTGTGCGTTTATTTTTTTCTAAAATATGTAGAAGAAAATATAAAATATGTGAAATGAAAATTCGTTAGAATGTTACAAATTCCATTCTTCAAGCGTTTTCAGAGCACACTGCGTGGTCGATCAGATCTTAACATGGATTTAAAGAGGCTGAAAGAAAGTTCTACATCTACAGAAGCAATTATTCTCTAGTTTCATCCGAAATGTATAATACTTTCGAAGTATATATATACAATGTTGTTTACAAGAGCCGGCGCACAAGTGAATAGTACCGTGTACCCTGCGATAGCAAGAGAGGGGTTAAAAGGAGCATATCCCTCCTCCGACTTCAGAGAAGCGATAAGACAATGATCTGAAAAATATTTGTTTTATCGAGTTACGCATGGGGTCTTTGAAACATGAGTAGGCACGTGGTTCAAGTCCCTTCTACTTCACATTCATCCACTCCTCCTTGATCCCAAGTACGCGGTTTCCAAGAAGCAGAAGGCGCGGAGGGAGTATGTTTGACAATTAAAAGTGAAGGTCCGGGGTTAATACAAGCGCATTGATGGCTTTGCAAATATTTCAGTAACAACGTTTTCAAGTAACATATTTCGAACGCACAAATGAAATGTTAATTTTCGGCTTAAAAATATATTAAAATGTAACGAAATATGTAGCTATAGATAGAATATGTAAAACTATGTAATTATACCAAATATGTAAAAATATGTAAAATAAAAATGGTTTCAAATCGTTCAGAATGTCATGTTAAGCCTAATACATATTAGTGAATGCAGGTATCTTGTCCCTGTAAAAATATGTATTTAGTACATGAGAGTCCGTTCCCTAGTCATCACGATGGAATATGGCAAGGTTTTTCGCGTCTTTTTCGGTTGTGCCAACAGATGTCGCTTGATCTGCAGCACAGCTTGATAGGTCGCGAACATGTGACATCTGGAAGCACGATGCAAAAAGGCGTGCAATATTCTATTGTGAAGATAAGGCCCTCACGCGCTACGTTATAAAAACCCAAGTATAGTCCACATCGGTTAAGTAATACACTCACGGTTGAGCCAGTACGCATGCGTGAACTGTTACGACCGTTATTTTGGAAAGTACCCCACCAGAATTATCGGGTACACTAGGTGTCATGTTTAGTGAAATATACAAGTCACGTCATCCCGATATTGCAAGTAGTCCCGAACTGTGACGGTAGTGTGAGCACGAGCGCTCAATTCCCAAGATGCAACATTATGTTCGTAGGCGTTGTCTAAAAAAATGTGCTACGGGAGGATGTAGCTCTACGGAAATTTGGCGTCAGCTGCGTGCACCTCAAAGTTCGGAACTATTTCCATTATCACAGTCTTAGCACGGATACGTTAAAAACGTTACAACACTTAAAATCACCCAAGTCTCGCGGGTGCACTAACGCTCATTATGTTGTTCCACAATGATACAAAATCTCCATGGACCCCAGATGCGTTAACAGTGAAGTTGCTAAAAGTAATAATCCGAGTTAATTCGCCCGTGTGGATAGGAAGTAGATGGGCACTGTGCGTCGCGAACCTGGTAGTCGGGGAAGAGTCCCAAGGTGCAGAGAGAAACGCATTCCTTGCACCGCCGATTCGGCCCTTTTATTATCTCCAGCTGTCAGGGAAGTTCAAACAATGGTCTATTGTGTGTACTGGGAACCACCCACCTGTCGAAAACCAATATAAATATTATCGAAAATCTTCTTAATTCCGTCATTCTTATCACCTCAACTCATGTTCGCTGACTTGCGAGGCTATCGGATGAAAGAATAATGAAGGCGGTAACCATCGAGGTTGCACTCCTCTCCGAGTCTATACTTCGATTAAATCATTAGGTCCGTTGAAACTTTGTCAGTTGTAACGCTGTAATCCTATCGGGAGCTTGAACGCCACAAGTGACGACACATCAAGGACGTTCAAGCTCCCCATTGGATGACAGCGTCACAGTTGAGGAATTGTCAACGGTCTTAATGTTTCAATCGAAGTATAGGGAGCCTGTGGCGGGGCGGTGGAGGTGGAGGAGGGGCACCTTGAACCGGCGACAGCGGAAGCTGCTGCTGCGGCGGCGCGGCGGCGGGGCGCCTCAAGGCTAAGGCGATACGATAGGCCTTCGCCCTGACGCGTCAGGGCGTCATGACGCCCAGCTTTCCGCCTTCCGTTTGATCCGCAACTGCGCCGTCGGTCCACTTCCTCCGCGCCATTGACTTCACTCTCATTCTCTGTCTGTCTGTCTCTGTCTGTCTCTGTCTGTCTCTGTCTGTCTCTGTCTGTCTCTGTCTGTCTGTCTGTCTCTGTCTGTCTGTCTGTCTGTCTCTGTCTGTCTGTCTGTCTGTCTCTGTCTGTCTGTCTGTCTCTGTCTGTCTGTCTCTGTGTCTGTGTCTGTCTGTCTCTGTGTCTGTCTGTGTCTGTGTCTGTCTGTGTCTGTGTCTGTCTGTCTCTGTGTCTGTCTGTCTCTGTGTCTGTCTGTCTCTGTGTCTGTCTGTCTCTGTGTCTGTCTGTCTCTGTGTCTGTCTGTCTCTGTGTCTGTCTGTCTCTGTGTCTGTGTCTGTCTCTGTGTCTGTGTCTGTCTGTCAGTCTGTCTGTCAGTCTGTCTGTCAGTCTGTCTGTCAGTCTGTCTGTCAGTCTGTCTGTCAGTCTGTCTGTCAGTCTGTCTGTCAGTCTGTCTGTCAGTCTGTCTGTCTGTCTGTCTGTCAGTCTGTCTGTCTGTCTGTCTGTCTGTCTGTCTGTCTGTCTGTCTGTCTGTCTGTCTGTCTGTCTGTCTGTCTGTCTGTCTTTTTTTTTTTTTTTTTTTTTATTAATAACTTTATTTCACAGCATGCTCCGTTACATATAACACTACATGCTTTCAAATGCATATATATATATAACTTAGAAATAACAATATTTCAAAGTAATATTACATCTTCAAAATACACAAAATGAAAATACATTCACTTGAAATTATATCAACATAAAATCGTTGAGCTTGAAATTTAAATCCATAGATTTCATATCTATCTGTTTAATGTTCAAACACTGTCTGTTTAATGTTCTGAAGAAATATGTTAAATTCACGTAAGTGCCGTTTTACTAATTTCTCAGGTGTGGGGGGCCAAGTTCCTAACTTCATTTTTATCTTCTGTATTAGTTTCTTCCTTTCTTCAACTAGTAGGGAACATTCATAAATGATGTGGTATACTGTTTGGTCTCCCTTGCCACATTCACATGTTGGGTTACTTA
>BLKR01002716.1:57287-181286 GCA_011170035.1 Teleogryllus occipitalis
AGGACCAGCGCCCGAATCCTCTGAGAATGGAATTCTTTGTAGGAAATCTGTTTGCTTTCCATCTCCGAAGAGTAAGTATTACACTCGGAAGATGAAAAATAAAATGGCTGATGGCCTACAGAGAATTGCTGCATCCGATTGTATATTTTTTATTTATTCCTACTCGTTCGACGTAATAGTCCTTCGAGGCTTTGAACAGTACACATTACACTATTTTTCATTTCCGTGGATGTTCTTGCGACTTAATGAATACCTCAAGAATATGAGCGAAGGCGCTGCATTTAAATTCATATTTAAAAAAATTATTTAATATCTTTAATTGTGCTGAACTTTAAGGTAAGAGAGAATAATAAGGTGGAGTGAATTATGGAAATTTGAACTTGCCTTTCGAGTTTTTTGAATCTATTTTTAAGTCGATTGCTGGTGCTGGAGGAACTAGCTCGAATTCTCTGCCTCTGGCTGAGGCAATTGAGTAATGCCGTAAAAAAATTACGAGGGAAGTTGATTTATGTGCCTTTCAAGAAATATTCTTTGTAGTTCTTTTTCAGTATGTGAAAGTAAGTATTCGGCGCGAACTAAGGATCTTTAATATTTTTTTCGCAATACTTTGTTTTGTATTTTCTACTTGAATATTTTGAATGATTGATGAAGCAACCCTACCCGTACACACAAGTGTATGTTAGAGACCGAGTTTTAAATGACGATGCCACATTTGCTGGCTAATGTTGTATTATTATTTATTAGATACTATAATTTTGATATCTTTTTTGTAATTTTTTTTGTGTGTTCCTAATGATTCTTTCATGATAATTTTCGGTCCAAATTAGATCCTAGATATTTAACTTTTTGTTGGTGTTTATCCAAGGTATAACATAATTGTTGCAATGCACTGGTAGTGAAACTTTTAACCTTCTCATAGTGAAAATGTGTTTGAAAACATTTTTGGCTTTTGGCTTTTCTGTATTTGAAACCATTTCATTTTTGTGTCAATTTTGGGGATTTTTTCCAAAAAAGCCTTTTATATATTTTCTTGCTATACTAATATCCTTATGAAATGAGAATATTGTTATAATATCCTTATGAAAAGGGCAGAGTAAAAGCACAAACAATGCAGTTTTTTGATCAAGTACCTCTTGGTAGTGTGATTTTAAAGTGAAGTGGGGACAGGGGAAAAATCCCTTACGGTATACTTGCTTTTGTTGTATGAATGTCAGAGATTATTGTTTCCAGAAGTTTTGTTCCAGGAAAAAATTATGTTGTGGTATATTGGCAATCCTTTTAAATTAAAGAACGTTTGAACGTTTGGATGCATGCTAGTGGTAATAAGATATAATGAGATAAAATATGAATGAAAGTGAACTTATAATAGAATTGTCTGTAGCTGTGTAAACCGCCATTGCTTGGTTGTTCAAAACACTATTTTGACTTCTCACTGAAATTTATGGTGAGATGACTCGCCTTCCGACATCAGAAGAAAGATCACTGATCAGCGTAGAGTTCAGTACAAGTTCGCCTATGTCTAGCGCAGTAGAAACATTGAAACTTCGAAAGCTACGGCGCCGCGAATTCAGGGGCGACTGGCCGGAAGCAAGATTGCGCTCGTTCCATTGAAATTACTGGCGGGACGGACGCGTATACAAGGTAAGTCTGTGAGCTGTATCGTCACTCAACAAGTGAGCCTTTTGTAATTTTTGGAACTTGTTTATAAAACTTTTGGTTTTTTTATTACTATTTAACTGCATTTAATCTGACAGTTGTCCGGATTCTTTGGAATCTTTCCATTATTCCATTGACAAATGACACCATATACACGAAAACGTGCGTGGTTCCGAGCTGGCACCCTGGAGGAAGGTAACCGGTGCGTTCAGCCACCGGGTGTCCATCACTTCATTATATTTTATTCAAAAGAGTGTTACCGGAAGTAGGTTGGTTTGCCTCAGTCGATAATGGACAAATGTTCCTTTCCTGTACCTAACACTCCATTAGTAAACATTGCGTGTGTTTGTGTGATGTGCTTTTGCGTTGATGTTTGCGTGTGTTTGCATATGTTCTTCACTTCAAGTGTGGTGTATGTACAAAGTAGTTTTTGTACCTGAATTGTATGAAGATAGATTAGGCTTAGGTGCTAATTAACACATTATTGTTGCCTATTTTTGATCTTGTACATTACAGGTCTGTGAATGGAAATATGTTTTCCGAAACGTTGGCAAACAACTATAGAGTAATATAATTCTTTGCGCTGACCAAGCCTCATGAATCAGACTTCATCGTAAATCGATGTGTGCCAACTTGTCAACGTCTTCTTGAAAATAGTCATGTCAATAATATGACGTGTTTCGTTTAGCATACACGTTATCTAAGTATTTATTTTCACTTTTTCACTTTCGTTTTATTGGCTAAAATGATATACGTCACTCCACAGTAAATAATTTTAATTTCTCATTTTAGAGTATTCAACATTTTATTCCTTTTTTGATAAAAAGTTGCTTTTTTGATTTTGAGCACAAAAAGGGATTAGCGGACCAAAACTGGAAATTAACGAACGAGGGCGGGAGAGTTGAAGGAAAATTAATGTCTTTAAAACCTTTTTGGGGTTATTATATTAATCACCTAAAAAAACTTAATGTAAAAAAAGTTACTCACAGGTGTATCTTGTAATTAGATTTAAAAAATATATTTTAAAATCAATATGAAAATTTATTCAATTTTTGTAATGAAGTCACTCACGAAGTGTCTGAAGGAGAGGGTTGGCATTGAAACATTCATCTCAGACGGGGCTATTAGTAAATGTTTGTGCAATTTCAATTTGGTTTTAATTTTTTTCGAATACGTGTTCTCTTAGCAACTTTTGAGACATTGAGAGTGTGTGTGCGCGCACACACACACACACACACACACACATATATATATATATATATATATATATATATATATATATATATATATATATATATTGTCTATCCCTTTTTTCCCTTCGGCAAGGATCTCGGCACTCGGCGCCGTCAGTAATAACTGGAATTCCCCGACAGTCACCCATCCAGAAATCCGTGGTGTCTCGAGTTGCTTAACTTCCGTGACTTCACGGAGCGTAGTGAAGCGATGCGGCTAACGATGTCGGTAAAGTCACGAATTGTTTCAAAGGGGAATGCGAGGAAAAAGAATTTTAAAAATAAACAATAATTTTTTGAAAATTTTAAAACGCACCGCGAGGGGTTTGCCGGCGGCGGGCGGGCGTGCGGGTGCGCGCGGGGCTAAATAAAGCCGCTGGGAGGGCCTTGGGGGCGTCCTTGGCTGCGGCGCGGCTGCCACTCCGCGTTGGGCAACGGCGCGGCGGCGGCGGCGGCGGCAGCGGCGGTTGTATAACGCCTCCGCTCGCCGCCTGCCGAATAGCAGCGGAGCGGAGCAGAGCAGGGAGCCTCCGCCCAGCGAACGACTTTGCAAGGAAATGGCGCCCGACCGCTTTATTAATCATCCTCCTCGAGTGAATTAACAGGACGAGATTCCTTCGGATTTGACGCGTGGGACGCCCTCTTCCAATCTTACAAAACAGCTGCGGGTTACGTAATATTCTTCAACTGCTGCAAAATCCCTCGCTTGGCTTTCGAGAGTGGACATGTGGCGACTCCTAAGGCTGCCCTGCATAGTACTTCGTTTAAGTTCTAAGAAAAGTCTTGCATTAGGGAACTGTGGAACGTGTTGCCAAATATTTATTTGTTACATTTCCTTGCCAGAACTGTTGACTAATGACTAAGGGTGCTTTAAATGTCTGTGGTCATACTATTTTTAACAAATTATTGGAATATTGTACTTGTAGCCAATATTCTGATCTCAGACAATCCCGTTGTCCCAAATAAAAATTAAAATCAAAGTTATTAATTTCATTACAGTTAATCTTTTGAGCATCTGTTCTCAGATTAGAAATTTTATTTCAAAATCATTTACAAAATTCAGTGTGCCCCAGAGATCTATTTCCGCAACTTTCTTGTGTTTAAGTACAAGAACGATACCTCAGGAAGTGTTCATAGGCTTGTGTGGATTCAACAGGTCGACAACAAACTATCGCACTTTGCTCGTGCGTACAAGGATGAATGATTTTTTAGACAAGCGCTGCCGAAGCTCTCGCCGCTGAATACACTATCAATTCGCGCCTCCTTTGCAAATAACCTCTACGTGGATGAACCTCTCGTCAAAGCTCCGTTTGGAACTCTCGAGGTCCTCCGCGGAAGTGGCTGGTAGGGGAGCTTTTCCGGGTGCGCCTGCTGCTTTGCGACTCTTCCTCTGACTCGCACGCGGAAGCCGCTGCCAATCGCGGGCGATTGATAACTGTATAGATTAGCGATCGCGTCGCGTCGGTGCAGGAAGTGGCAGCCGAAACCTTGGGGAGCGAAATGACCCTTCTGCGACCGGTTGCCTCTAAAGGTGGACGCCTCCTTGAAGGCCGACCCGGCGCCCGCTGGCCCACGCCCACGCCCTCGCCCTCGCCCGCGCCCTCGCCCACGCCCAGCGGGCCTATTGACTCCGCGCATATGGCCCCCCCGCGGCACCGCCCTCCTCACGGGATTTACAGAGTGTCAGTGTGTTTGCAGACAGATGCCTGTCACGGCGCGGCCCACAGAGCCGGGCTTTATTCCAGCTGTGTGCTCAGCACAAGTGTGTGCACGCGGAAGTAAAAGTGCAGGAAGCGAAACCCGTCACCCGCCGCCACCCTGGCGACCTGGCGCGCGCATGCGGCCTCAGGTGGCGCGCGGGACACGAGGCTTCGCGCGGCCTCCGCCAGGGCAGACGGCAGCACGAGGGAGCGAGCGACTCCCGCAGGTGGAGAGCAAACGTTTTGAACCGGGAGCTGACACTTTTATTATTGTAGCCTCTGGGATGTCTCATGGGCAGCGTAATAGCTTCCCATGCTGTGGTCCCGGGTTCGAGTCCCGGACGGGGCAAAATAGAGTTGTAGCTTTCCTTTAAAAAATCGTCCCAGTTTCGTTAACTGTGTGACAAAGAAAAGCTCAAGCAGACGGATCGTACCAGTTACGGTGAAGAGAATACGTCATGTTCGCCTCATGTCGCTCTTACCCCCAAGCATGGGAATTTAACTAGGCCCAAGCAAGGGGGGCACCGGTAGCTGACCGGCGAAGTCGGGCTACCGACCCAAAACGCCAAATACATACATTATTATTATTATTATTATTATTATTATTATTATTATTATTATTATTATTATTATTATTATTATTATTATTATTATTATTATTATTATTATTATTACTACTCCTCTACTTAATAAAAGTAGTAATAGTAGTAGAAAATAAAATAACACAGGTAAACCCGTTCAATTACCTGGGTTCTAATATTTCCCATTATAAGGAAATAGACACAGGAAATGAAATTAACAGATTAAACTACTATATAAAAGGAACACATAAAATAACATTGAAAAATAAAGCGAGGCCAGAATCCGTAATGAAACTTTGAAAGTAATGGCTATTCCAACCATCACCTGTTCTAAAACTTGGACCTTAACAGCAAAAGCAGCTTCAAGAATTCAAGCCTCAAAAATGAAATTCCTATGATCAATTGCTGGATACACCTTGTTAGATAAAAAAAATTACAGAAATTAGAGAACAATTACAAGTACAAACAAAAATGTTATGGAGTCGGTTGACGACAAAGTCTACTCAGAGTTGCAACCAGCTTCCTAAGGAGCGGATTTAGGGAAATGTTGGTACTTTACTTTGCACAAAATGTGGAGTGTTCCAATGAAACAATATCTTGCTCTTCCCAGTCTTTTGAATGACTTGGGCGTTTAACCAAGTTTTCATACAAATTTTCCGAGTTGGGAAAGTTTTGCAAGTTCTTATACAAATCCCAGAGCCCCGATAACTATCAGGATGATCTGTGCTTTTACGCCCCACATTCGGCTGATCTCGATTTCCAAACTCTTGATTTACGTGGCAGGGAGAGATTTTTCTCTGCCTTTTTGGTTCTTGGTTTCGACGTTTTGATCGCACGGGACAGGCACACTTTTACGATGATGATGATTATTACTATTATTTTGACTATTATTATTATTATTATTACCATTAATATATCACACTGTTATATTATTATTATTATTATTATTATTATTATTATTATTATTATTATTGTTATAGACCGTTCAATGTCTTGCGAGTAAATTTCTTCGGAAGATCCAGAAATGCATGCAGAGTATGCATCAGATCAGCCACTTCTGATGCTAGGAGCTGGTAACATTTCATTAAACACTTGAACACAGTTTACACACCTATTCACTTATACACATGACGTTTTCACAGATTCTTTGCCCTGTCACAGTTCTTTACGTATTTGAGTATTTTATAGTTGCATTTACAGTTATACTACTTTTTTTAACATACCACATACTACAAACTACTAACCATAAAAACGAGTTTATAAAAATGCCTCCGCAGACCATTTCTTGAGCAATCATCCATAGACTGTTACGCAAAAGACTCTTGGATTATAAAATCTGTCTGCGTGAATGAATGACATAACCGAAACATTCATGAAAAGATAATCAAAATCTCATTTCTTTTTGTGACGGACTTATAATTCAATCTTTCACGTTTAAGCAGGTAGTGAAATGTTGAATGAAGACGACGGAGACGAGAATTTTGAATTACATTTACTTATGCAATATAGCAACAGACCCAACTCACAGTCGTGTGGGAAGCCGTTTGAATAGCGAGGAGGGCTACGCCCCTTGCCTTCCATCGCGTCGGAGGCGCTGCGCGGTTGCTTGCAGCCAGGGGCTTCCCTCAACACCAACATCGCCCCCCCCACTCCTCCCAGGCGGCAAAGTTGGGACAAATAGCATTAATGTCTGGCTTATTGAATGATCGATTAATTTTTTCGGTCAATTGCCGATAAAGTTTGTCCCGTAAGTATCGTGTGTGTTTATATAGCGGGAGTGGCGGTGATCTACCCCCGCTGGACGACGAGATCATCGGCTTGCGAGACTTTCTCCATTCAGGTGTCTCCGATCAGCGGGACACCGCCCCAGCCGGGACATGCTTTAAGCTCCCAAACGGTCTCCCGGAATATGTGGTAGTGTAATGCATGTTAGTGTGTGTGTGTAAGGGGAGAGGATAGGACAAGGAAGTGAAAGATCGCGCGCGCTCCGTGACCCGTTTGTTAGGGTTCTGTTCCAGCATTCGCCTGGTGTTGATCGGGGAAACCATGGAAAACTACCGATAAGAGCGACCGGCCTCCTGTAGACCGCTAGAATTCTCCCGTAGACAGCGGCTGAATTTGATCCAGCTAACTACCTATCGAAAATCCTGCCACCGTCGGAACTTGAACCTAGGAGCTCCAGGTCAGAGGCACTGCAGTGACATCAGTGGATACCCTGAGACCTGAGCCAGCTCTTAGCATTAGTGTCACACTCAGCACGCGTGTCTCTGACGCTTATATTTAAAGGAACATCAAAGGAAGAGTGTGCCTCCACGATATTTCAACTAAGCTCCAGCAATTGTATTGATTTATTCGAACTAACAATGCACTTTCGGTAGAGCAATAAAACTTAAATTATGACGCTGCTGTTCATAATCTTGTTAATAATATACCATTCTGTATAACATAGAAGCCAGTAAGAAGTGTAATTAAAATAAAACTATTGGATGTTCTTGAAAATATAGGGGGCGCGTGACCCAATTCTGCCATCTCCCCCCGCGAGCGACGCCCATGCTCGTGTCCATGCTTCTTTCAATTCGCGTGGTCTGGTTTTACGTTGGGGGGATCCATTTCATAAAGTTATTTCGTTCCGTTCATCACATTCCTGTGAAGTTTTTGAATCAGTTTAACGTCGTCCTGTTTCTTTGAAATTCCGAATATTCGCGTTAATGTCTAGCATTAACAAGAGCGTTCATGATCGTCCAAATAACTGTGAATGGATCCGCTGAATAAGCAAAGGCCAAAAAAACATTACGTATTCGATTCACAGGGAAACTTTCTGACAGCTCCGCCTCCTGTGATAAAGCTACTCATTGTGCATCAGTTTTAACTCTGAGAGCATCGTTTATTGGACTTCTTCGAAGCGTAGAATCAAGTGAATGAGGCAAACGCTACAAATATTCTGGCATACCCGGTTGGTTTCGAGAGCAGTGCTTGCTTCGGGAATCGCCGTTTTCTTCTGCCAGCGCAAGAAACGCTGGCACATCGCGCGATGCATGGAGAAGTGGGGGGGGGGAGCAGAGTCACGAAACGCACCTTGCGCAGTCGCGGCCTCCAAGCGGGCGATGTCAGCGACGCGGGCGGCGCAAAAAGAGAACGGAAAGACCCGCAGCCTCGGGGGACCGCTAATTGTAACGCGGGATAAGGTAAATATTGACTCTCTTAATGACTCGCTGGGCCGTCGCACGGTGGAGCAAAAGCCTTAAAACATGGCCAAAAGCCGAAATTGTGATATTTTTTTTCATGTATACGATCATGACTTCCGCACGTCTAGGGATACATTTTGCGTTGAATGTCGTTAATTTGGAAAATGTGACTTCATTTTCATCATTTTGTAAATAACTCAAAATTGCGTACAATTTACATTTCACGACTGTCGCCTAAATTCTGAAGCCTGGTGATAGTGCTTACTTTATGGAACAAAATTTCGTCATGTGAGCATAAAAGAACATCCTGGAAAGTGTTTATTATTCCTGAAGGTGGAATCTATCTTAAGTATTAGAACTTGTCTATTCATTTACTTTGTGGCACCAAATTCTTTCGAAAAATACCATTTTAGTGGAATTTAAAACAAATTATAATATTTAATAAAAAATATAATTATGTTGTTTCAAAATATCAATAACATTTCTTTTCTAAGATTTGGTAATAAACTCGATGACCCACAAATATGAATACATATAGCTGAAATGCGTATAAATAAATGAAATCACAATACTCTAAAGATCCAATTCATAACAGTAATTATCATTTCATTTGCTTCATTTGGCAATGCGCACCGACCTCCTAATCCTCTAGCTAAAATCCTTCATGTTCCGTTCGCACTTCCCCGCCGTGCGTGCCAAGGCGAGCGGTCGCTTGTCACTCGGGGTTTCTTCAAAGCTGGCAGCAGCACACTCTCCACAGCACGTCAACTCTTTCAAAGAGCGCTCTGGTTGGGGCTTCGATTGATTGATATCTTCGTGTGTCCGGGCGCGTCAACTGCTTTGGTTATTAGTCCCGTGAGTGTAGGACATGTTCTTTTCTCAGGATATGGCGGTGATCTTCCCCCGCTAGATAGCGAGATCCGGCGCGGACCTACCGTCGGCTATTGGGGCTTCCCCCTAATCAGGACTCTCCCACCAGCGAGGCACCGCCCCAGCCGGGACAAGCTCTAAGCTCCCGACCAGTCTCCCGGAATATGTGGTAGTGTAGTGCATGTTAGTGTCAGTGTGTATGTGTAAGGGGAGAGGATAGGACAAGGAAGAGGAAGGACAGATCGCACACGGTCCGTGGCCCGTTTGGTAGGATACTGCTCCGGCATTCGCCTGGTGTTGATCGGAGAAACCACGGAAAACTACCGATCAGCGCAGCCGGCCACTAGAATTCTCCTCCAGACAGCGACTGAATTCGACCTAGCTGAAAAGCTAGTCTCGAAAATCTCGCCGCCGTCAGGACTCGAACCTAGGACCTCCCGGTCAAAGGCGCTGCAGTGACATAGTTGGTGCACTGAGCTACCGCTCCCGGTTTGGTGCTTCGAGGAACAAAGTATTTGGTATTGGACGTACGTTTCGAAATTGACTCACTTTCTCGTATCACTACGTATTAAGAGAAAGATATGTAATATTAGATTTTTTGCTGCTCTTCGCAGTAAATTTCTTTCCTTCTAATGTACGTAGCGAAGTCATAATCAACAAGAAAGTTTTTTTTTCTCAAAACATCCGTTAATCGTGTATGTCTGTCTGAACAACGTTAGCGTCTAAACCACATATTATTTTCACCAAATTCCATATTTCCGATCGATTGTTGTCGCTGAAGCTCAAATTTGAAACGGATACTTTAATTTTTGGAGGTACTTAACGTAAAGCACCTTTGGAATTTTCTCCTACATGGCACCAAGGCTTTCCTTTATCAATAATACAGTAAACATTTAAATAAGAAGGTGCTATTTTCAGTCAAATCTCTGAAGTTTTGAAACTAACAAAAGTTAATCTTTTTTTTTTAGAAATTCTCGTAAAACTATATTGCTGAAGACGGACATGTTTACTTTTCCACCTTACTTCGTAAGAAGAGAAAGTATTTTAATCGTGCGCTAGAAACGGCGAATTCTGTTATAGAAAACTCTCATTGCTGAGTCCTAAAAAGGAAAAAAGGGGATAAATCTTATTCCTCTATGTCGTAAATTACTTCCTTTAACGCGTTGTGTCAGGATCCACGTTTCATGGGTAATTTTTATTGAAAAAATCATTAATGGCAAAACTTTTGTCGTCCGTCTATAACCGTAGCGCAGAAAATATTCAGACGTATTTCTTCAAAATTATTATTTCCCGAACGATCAAATCTAACTCGGTACCCTGGGAAATTGTGAGGGATATTTTAATTTTCGGAGATACTTAACACAAAGCTTCAACATTTCAAAACTTTTCTCAAAAAGGCTTCAATTTTATCACACATTGTCGAGTAGGGTAAAGGACGTTTGAAGAAAAGTGCTAGTCAAAAACATTTTTTTTTGGCGTCTTCCTACAATAAAAATATTGAAGACCGAGATTACTACTTTCTTGCGCATACTTTGTGAGAAGAAAAAGTATTGTACAATCGTGCGGCGGAATTTTTGACAGAAAAACTACTTATTGCCGCGACCTGGTAGGGAAAAAGTGGATAAACTTTGTTCCTGTATATAGTAAATGACTTCTTCTAATACGTTGTATTGTCAGAATCCATGTTTTGTGGGTTCTTGATTCTGAAAAATCAATTGACGGCAAAAGAACAATCCATCTGTGCAGCCATCTGTGGTCAACGCTAGCGCCTAAACCGTTCAGCTGCTTTACTCCAAAATCGTTATTTTCCGATTGATGTAAATGAACTCGAGGCCCTCGTGGGTTTCAAGCGAATATTTTATTTTTGGAGGTCCTTTATATGAAGCCTCAACATTTTCAAAATTTTCTCAAATATGGCTCCAATTTTTTTTATTAAACTTAGCCCTCCAACTTTGCCCTGCGACCTTTGACCGCGACGGGTCTCCCTGCATATGTGGTAGTGTAGTGTTTGTAAGAGTAAGAGTGTATGAGTAAGGAGTAGGAGAGGTCAAGAAATGGGAATGAAAGATCGCTCGCGGTTCGTGGGCCGTTTAGTAGGTTACTGCTTCGGCATTCGCCTGGTATTGACAGGAGAAACCATGAAAAACTACCGATCAGCGCAGCCGGCTGCTAGAATTCTCCTCCAAACAGCGACAGAACTCCACCCAGTTGTAGAGGAGGTACTCTAAGAAGGAACTAGCTTGACAGGTCGGGAAAGAAATAAATGTCGTGTAGAACGAATGATGGTGAAAACCATTTACTAATGAGCTAACTAAACTAACGCTTTGACGATTGAGTACTATGTTGCCAGTAGTAACTGTCAAAGTGGTCACTTCTTATAAAAATAGCTCTATATCTGTCTGGTGTCGAAAATCCTGCTACCGTCGAGACTCGAACCTCAGAACCTCCTGGTCAGAGCCACTGCTGTGACATCAGTTGAAGCTCTGAGCCACTTCTCCCGGTGTATGTTGATGACATAAAGTATAAAATAATTAGTTTTTGCAGCTAACCTTCTACGATTTGTAATGAATAGAGATGGGATTTCCAGCCTGTTTTAGTATTATGTATGTTCCCTGGAACCGTTAATTCGTTGCCAGCCAAATGACCGAACGGTTTCGGTTTCGCTCCGTCCATCGAATGCCCCGAACGGTTTGGGCTGTGAGCGGAACCGCCGCTGGGCCACCTGTGCCGTGGGAGGTCCCCGTGAGTGCGTGTGGCCACGTGGGTGGCGCCCGGCCGCCCCGGGCCACTCGTAAAGCCGAGCGCGGCGCGGCGCGGCGCGGGGTTCCAGGAAGCCGCTCATTGGAGCAGAGCCCACGCCCCTACGACGTCCCCACCCTCTGCGCAGATTCTTCATACTCATTGTTTGGTTATTGTTTGAGCAGTGCTACCAATATCCGCGAAAAAGAACGGGAAGGGAAGGACGAAGACGAGAGTGGTGTAAATTAGCGTGAATGCAGAAAGAGTAGAACAAGTTAAAATCATACAAGGGTCATTCTATAAATCATGGTTGTTATATTTTATCTTCCAAATTAACAGAATTGTAGTTTGTTTAGTATACACATTCGAACTTCTGTAATTGAGAGTACGTACACAAAAATTAGTGAACTAAACTAGAGAGATAAGCAGGGCTTGATTTTTTTTGGCGGAACGCAATGGAAAGGCGTTCTGGTACCTCTGAAATAATTATTAAATTATATTATAAATATATAAATATTTCTGATAAATCAATAATTAATTTGGAGCGCGTTCTGGAACCTAAAATTTTATAAATCAAGCACTGGAGATAAGTAATGTGGGACGGTGGAAGATATTGAAAATTCTTCCTGTAAGAACTGTTCGTCAGAATCCTACAGAAAATAATTAGGTGATACTGCATTATTACATTACTCTTAATGTTTCTCGTGAGGTGTAATCCGTATAGACGAATGACATACACCCGATTGTTTACTACTTTTCATCTGGGAAACCTGGGGGAATTATTTTTGAAAAATATTCATGGTCAGGGAATGCGATTATTTCCTTTTATGCATAATGAAACAATAATTTATATTTACGCATGCCCCAATTTGTTGTACCCTTGGCCTATGTAGTATAAGGAACGAATTTGGCAAAAATATTTCAAAATATATTCCAGTGACCTTCAATTTCGTGTAGTATTTTTGTAGTCCTTCCGCCGTATTGATTTAAATAATACAAATTGACGTTGATATTATATCGATGACGTTGATATTATATCTAGGAAGCGTTGAAATAAGATGTGGAAAGGTGACACGTAAAAAGAAAAGAATTCCAATGGCAAAAGTAACTTTCAGGAAAAAGGGACTTTAATGCCTGTGATTTGTTGTGGATTTGAACTATGGCAAGTTAAATACTTTGTTTCTTAGATCGTCCTACA
Source organism: Teleogryllus occipitalis (assembly GCA_011170035.1). Lineage (NCBI taxonomy): Eukaryota > Metazoa > Arthropoda > Insecta > Orthoptera > Gryllidae > Teleogryllus > Teleogryllus occipitalis. The sequence continues at coordinate 70,449 of BLKR01002716.1, forward strand.
CCGAGCAGATACATGGATAGTGAACGTGGTTGAAGAAGCTCTTTACATGTGGGTTTGGACTGAAGAATGACGGACTAGATGAAAATGATGTTTTGTAATACATATACGGAAAATGAAACTTGGAAGATATTTGAAAAAACAGAAGTTGGTTTGGGAATATTTTGATAGAGAGCGAGAGAGAACATATTAGTAGTATCTATTGAGGACTAAATGGAAGGGGTGAAAAGAGACAAATAGACCATGTCTAGGACGGAGGGTCGTGCCTGTATAATGAACATCACGTAATAATGGCGTTGGTTAAGCCTAAAATAGGCGAAAACGAATGAAATATATTCACTTTGACATTTATTCTAAAACAGTAAACTCAACATCAGACATTTCATTGATTAACAAAGTAAGAGATGATTACAATCGATAATGTATAAGCGTAATACTCATGATTTATCATGCACGAAGTGAATATTATTAATTTTATATGAAGTGAATGTAATTTATAAATCTGTGGTAAGTCGTTTTTATAAATACGCATATATATGATTCTTGCAAAAAATCTTCATTGAAAAGTTACGAAGAGATCGGAAGGCATGGAATAAAGTATTACTGAAAATTTTATGTTTTTTTAGAAGAATAAGTAATAAGATATATAAAAAATACATATTAAGAGAAAATTAGATTGAATAACCATTCGAATTGTTAAGGAATTTTATAACACCGCAAATTCGAGTGGAAATTCAGTTCAAATTCGAGTTCAAATTCATCTGCACACATCACTTGATTCGGTGACTCATTTTAAAGGCATGAAACCATTGTACAATAACAATTACCTGCGATAGTTATTTTCTTTTCCTTTCCTGCCCGTCATTACAAGGAATTTATTGTCAAGTAGTTTTTACCTCAAACGTTATCAAATAATTTTCAATAGAAAAAATTTTATATATATATATATATATATATATATATATATATATATATATATATATATATATATATACATATAAATCCTCTGCATTCCTCTGCATTTGAGCCTGATAGAAACAAACGGTCCATTAGCGAGTTGGCATGACTAGACATTCAATGTACGACAGCCCCTTTAGATTTCATTATACCTGTATTGTCCAGTCCGTCATTTGTAGGTCTAGAACTAATCATTCGTAGTGTTAAGTTTCTTCACAAACCTTTCAATATGAAAGATGTCATTTATTTGTTCAAGAGGTTTGCAACTGTAAACGCGCATTACGCATGCGCAGTGGGTGCAACCCCCCCCCATGGTGGTTCTTGTATTCGCCGCGAAGGGGGTGGACCCAAACAGAGTGGTCAGAGAAAAGCCACGTTGAAGGAAACATGAGCCCACGGTCTGGGGTGGATGCCTTTGCCGAAGAATAACACAGTCAGCTGAGGCAGGAAGTAAAGCGCAAAATAGGGGAAGCTTGTTCAAAGCCACTAAGCACCAGAATGCTCTCACATCCCATAAATAGAATTCTTCAAGAACTGTCATGCACAGCGCAAAGCACTTAAAGGCGACTATGCAAACACGAACTAAATCTGTCGTTGTGGAGACAGCGCGGAGCGCTCCTGAGATCACAAAATGCGCTTTCCTTGGAACATTCAAAATTATACGTTTACCAACACAAATGCACTGTAAAGTACCTTTTGTTGTTGTGTCGTGGGTATACACGGACTCGCAGAATGCGCGACCAGGAAAGCAGTATTCCATGCAATTTATTGTCTCCGCGTTTGAACGAAGAAGAGCATATTTCAGCCGCCATCTTTGGGCCAATCCTGCAACTTCCTCCACTGTCACGCGCGCCCGAGTCGAGGGCTGAAGAACACAAAGCGAGGGAGGTATGTCCATGAAAGGCCCCCGTCTGTTCCCAGAGATTGTCGGCGCTTGCGGGCGCTAAATCCTCCTAAACCCCTGCCCGCGAGGTAGCCCAAATGCCAGCAAAAGTTCATCACCCCTCCTTCCCCATCCCACCGCACCAGGACCTTTGCACAACGTCGCACAATAGGGCAGGGCAGAGGACGAAGATTAGCACTAAGGAGTGGAATTTACTGTATAAAAAGCAAATATTGACATTTATATATTTTTTTAAGTACAGCAAAATAGAAACATTTTCATGCCACATGAAAGATATTTTGAACATTTTCAAAATACTAGAAAAGCTGAGAAAATACTGGTTAGATGTTCGATTCGCTCCAAATACCCAGGTCATGGTTTTGTAACAAAGTAATGAACATTCTGTCTGTACCAATGAGATTTTAATGTAATCGAATTTAGAAATATAACAGAAATATCTCTTCCGTCTCCTTGTATGTACTGATTCTTCACCATTGAGGAGGCGTTCATAAAATTGCAATTGCTTCCAACTGCGTCATTTGTGGGCCCAGTCTAATTATTTTTTCCTTTCCCGCCTTACTTCGTAAGAAGAGAAAGTATTGTAATCGTGCGCCGGAAAACGGTGAATTTTTGACAGAAAAAATGTTATTTCCGAACAGGCATAACGAAAAATTTATAAATCTTGTTTCTGTATACCGTAAATTACTTTCTCTAACACGTTGTATAGTCAGAATGCATGTTATGTGTCCTTGACACTGAACAATAGGTTGAAGGCAATAGGTTGTCTCTCTCTCTCTCTCTCTCTCTCTCTCTCTCTCTCTCTCTCTCTGTCTCTCTTTCTGTCTGTCAGTCTGCCTGCGATGAATACAAGCGCCTACACCGTTCAGATGATTTTCTCAAAAATTGCTAAAGTTTGAAACAAGGTGAGAGAGTATGAGCTAGCACCACTAGTTTCAATTTTCTTTCAATACTTTTAATTTATCAACTGGACCATTAACACGTGACTACTAACAATGAATGGTATATTTTCTTTTTCGAGACTGCATTTTATAATTTGAACTTACAAACACAAATCCTGTGTATCTTTATGAAACAAAATATGAGGAAATTTCAAAAATAAAAATTAATAATCCCTTCAATTACTATAGAAATTTAACACAATAATTTTATATGAATGCTCTAAATATGTAAGTACTTAATAGAAATCCATTTCCTATTTATTTCATTTGCGAAAAGAGCTTCCCTAACGAGACGGAATTTTTTCACAATTTTTTCACATACTTTTGGAAGGGGTAACTTCTGTAATTTTGCAGTTCTTTCAAGCATTTTCAATAGCGTTTACAAATACTCAACTACTCAATGGATAAAGAGAATACGCTAAGACAGATCCTCTCATAATATCTTTAATTCGTGTTTTCAATACGAATGCATGAAATGAAGCATATTATAAACTATCTTTTATTTATAGCAGCTCACGCAAAAAATCAGACTGATGGCAATACAAAGAGTAACACAGTAGCATAGCTAGAAGTGCTTTGGTTTCGGCAACTGTTTCTAGAAGTTCTCACTTTAGCCGCTACTGATTCATAGCGCTGTTGCCTCTTCCCGTTGGCGTTTATTGTGAAGCGCACGTACCTCCCGTTCCCGTTCGCGTCCTCGCCTTCACGTTCCCGTTCCCATTCCCGTTCGCGGGCTATTGTGGAGCGGCCCAGAGTAACGCATGGCGGAGTTACACATCAAACATCACATGTGCTCAATGCTTTTTCTGCGGCGTGACGAGTAAGTACCGCCTCTAAATATGTGCTGCTTCTGCTGCCTTGTGGGTTGAAACTAGCCCAAAGGCTAAGGGAAGGAAAGCCCTGACAGAAAACGACCGTTCAGAGCTCTCTCCGAAAATTAAGTGAGCCAACCGCTCCAACACAAATCCTGGTCCTCCAAGTTGAGGGTTAGGACGTTAGGTCAACTCTCCATCTCCTCGAAAAACACATGCACTGCTAAAAAGTTCAGCAAACAGCCTCGAATTAAGTCAAGGAAAGGACCCAAGGCTGTAGTTGAACAGGTAAAAAAGAATTGGCAAATAATGTTGTTGAGCCTTACTAACAAGAAGAATTCTTTAAATCAGATCCTCATCTCGACCCGGAATCGAATCCGGATCTCCTAGTTTTCGCTTATTTACCGGGGCCACTGAGTCGAACACTGTTTTGAACAGTTTCTTGGGTCTATTGAATTGGCCGTTTATATCACACTTGATTGTCACCGCCGTATTTGAAATACGTATTTTAAATACATTTTGTATTTGAAAATCTATATTTTTGAGTTTTCATGATATGTATTTTAGAGATGTATTTAATGCATAAAATAGGTGTATTTAAAAAAATAAATACTTAAAATACTTCAAATACAGAAGAAGAAGAAGATAATGAGAATAGTTTCTTTTTATTTGATTCAGCTAGGTGAATGTATCTCATTAAAATAAAAATAAAAGCTCCTTTAGGCTCTTGAAACTGAATTCTCTTCATTTTAAATGATAAATCTAAATCATTAAAAATTCTGTACAATTATCAGATAACAAAAAACATAAACATTCCTTCTTTATAACATTAGTTTATCAGCACCAGTTCAACACCTGTTTTCCTTTGCAGGTTTTATCGATTCACCAACGTTTATTGTCTGATGATTTGTTTGAAAAACTTGTCGTTTTGAAAGGAAATTCCGTTTATTTGAGTTAGACATAGTTTTGATACCATTTTATGTTTGAAAGTGTTTTTGTTATAGAATAAATTATAGTAATTAACGAAACGAGTGTATAAAGAGGGGGTAATTGCATGAATGGTATGTTCAAGAAAACGCGCGACGATAGGAGCGAGTTTTCTTATATACCATGAATGCAATTATCCCCCTTTATACTCCTGTTACGTTCAATATTTTTTCGTTTCCATTGACAAATAATTCAGATTAAATAAAATTCAACGCATCTTTTCCACCCATGGCGTGCATTTCATGACGTAGTATTGCTTTTGAATAAGATCTAATTTAGTCGGCCTTGCATTGTTTATGTTCCCTCGAAATATTTGCAAATGGAAGAAACTGGACATATTTCCGATAAAATATAAGAAGCTGACAAAGTCATGAAAACTTTACTTCCCACGAAAAGTAAAGACCGGTAAGAGAGAGAATAAATATTGGGAGGGGAAACTAGTCACTTCTGACACATTTTTGGTAGAGCATACTTTTTAGAACTGGTAAACACAACTGACGTTTACATTTTTTACATTCGACATTCTAAGACCAAACGTTTTACATGTAAAACATTTAATACATTTACGTTAAATATTTTATGTTGTACTATAAGTCAGCTATCTTAACGTTTACTTACCCAATGTAGTTTTATTCATTCGTTGTTAATACGTAGTTGTAGGTACGTAATATGTGATGTACTTTTTTTGTTCACGTTTCATGGCCGACTGCGGATACCGTTGCTTCGTGTGTTATTGTTTCTTAATTACACGATTTCGCTCCTTTTCTAAATTCTGATTGGTAGGTGTGAGTTTTGAATTGCATGGTTGAATTTTAATTGCACGCATTCTATTAACATAGAGATAATTAACGATTTTTCATGGAATTAATGACCATATTTAGTTAACTAAACGAAAAAAGTATTTTATATGAAAGTTTTTAGTTATTTATGACTGTCAATAAGTAAATAATTTTAATTGACAAATACAGTATATTGTTGCAATAAAAAAGTTATAAAGTTAACTGTATTTTGAGTATTTGAAGTATTTTAAATACGTATGTATTTAGCAATTCAAAACCCAATGTATTTTGATTATGAATTTAAACGCTTATTTACAAAGTATTTTGTCGAAGTATTTAAATACTAAATTGGAAGTATTTGAAGCATTTGAAGCACTGGAAGCATTTGATGCCGTGGATTTTTAAGGGCGAAAAAATCCTTCGTACGCCTTCCTTCGGAGGGGAAGTAAAGCCGACTGTCCCATGTAGTAGATTTACTGCATGTAAAATATCCTCAAGCTTAAAAGAAGCCTCTGAGCAAAATTGAGATCCGCCTGTTTCGTAGCCCAAGATAATACCTCCTTTCTCCGCTAGGTGGTGAAAGGAGCATAGCAAAATTTCCGTGGTTAGACGGAAGAGCGGGCCTGATGGCCCGAGTCTCGCCACGTAAAATAAGGCATTAACTAACTAACTAACTTGAAGCATTTGAAGCGCTTGAAGCATTTGAGGCATTTAAATTATTTTGCCCAACCCTGCGCATGGCGCAAGGGGTGGCCTTCGCGATTCCGCGACCGCCCCCGGCGCGGCGCGAGCGCTGCGAGATCCCAGGCGACGCTGCGGCCGCAGCGCGGAAGGGGGCGGCGGCCCCGGTGAGAAAATCCCTCTACCTGCCGCAGACGACGGCCCGCGTGCGGAGGAGCGCGCTGAGCGGTTTAGCGCCTCTTCACACGAGGCCTCCGACCGGCCGATTCCGCGCTCTCTGAAACGCAGCCAGCAGCTGGAGGGCGCGCTTCAAACACACGCGCGGGTGCTCCTGTCAAAGAAGTGGACGCTACGTGATTTTCAGACTGTGTTTCGGGAATCCGGAACGCCCGCCTAGAATGTTAATGTGTCAGTTGTGTTGTGGTGAATAGGTCCAGCAAATCCTGCGCTTTTCAGGGGATGCGGTTTCGAGTGAGTCGTACGTGCTGTTGGCGTGGGGGCTGTGTGTCCCAAGAACTCTCTCATTGAACGTGGAAAGAATGCTAATACGTCATTCGGCTAGGGCTAGAAATGCCGGGGCAGTTGCCCTCCCTTTGCACGCTATCTACAATGGATCGGAGATGAATCGCGAGGAGTTACTCTGAGGACCTATCCGTGGGTGAACGCAGATATTAAGTACAAAGGAGAACCAATGTACGGTCAAATATAGCGTTGAATTTTGAGACTATGTTATTGCTGGGATGTTAATTTCAATGTTTGCGTTAATTTTGTTCAGTTGTCCTTTTGCTGTATAATGTTTATAAATATATTTATTATATTTTTGCGATATACTTTTGCACCAGTCTACGAGACTGTTTCCAAAATAAATGCATTTTGGTGCGAGTAGGGGCTCCATTATATGTCAACATAAGCGGTTTGAGAAAATGTTTAAAGATGTTGGCATTGAAAAAAAATCAATGAGAACCTTTTCTTAATTTGAATTTGTGATAAATTTATTTCAATATAATAATAATAATAATAATAATAATAATAATAATGATTATTATTACTCCTATTATTAAATATTATTATTAGATTTCATATTATTTTCATTCCACATTTTTTAAAATTATTAAAGAATATAAAATAAATATTTTAAAATATTCTTATGCTTTGTATTTCTAGTTTTACCTTAGTTAAGAGGAATAATTTGATGTTGAATTCGGAGATGACTTTAAACATATTACATTTAAAAATGTGCAATAATTTATGATATTCTCAAACTTTATATAGTTTTAAAACATATTTATAACATCCATTTTGGTACGTGTTAATCTTTTACCTAGCTTTTGAAGGAGGGGTGAGCATGTCTCCATGAGCATGTTCCCCCTCAGCAGTCGCCGATGGCTTTACATCCGACAGACGTTTGTTTCTCCACTACACACGGGTAGTCGCTTAGTTCCTCGGCGGCCTGGTCCGCCCCGGCCCGTCCCGCCCCGTGCGGCGCCCCTCTGCCACGCCACGCAACTCCATCAGCCATTCAGCACCAGCGGACCGCCCGTGTGGTCGCAGCCTAAGCAGACGAGCGTCACCTTCCCAATTTACTACAGTGCTTAACATGCCATTCAGGGATCCTGTTGGAAGTGTATGCAGCTCCAGCGCAGGATGTGGTCAGTTCCGAAAACTTGTGAATCTTTCTTCTACATTTAATTATTGGTTTTCACATCACTATTTGTGGCCAGCTTGTCCGGGCAGAAATCTCATGACTTATCTGTGAGGATTGTATGAACATTTTAGTATAAAACTTCAGTTTGACTAACAACATTACGTTTGAGCTTTTGGTTACATTCACAGTTGTGTTGACAACAATGAGAATGTTTTTATCATCAATTTCTTTCCTTTTACAGTTGCAACGATTTTTTTAACTGCAATTAAATCAAATTTGTATGATGATAACATTTATGAGTTGCATTTTTATCAATAATTATTAAAGAACTCCCGTGAAAAATCCACCATTCAAGAACTTCAATGATGAACTTGCAAAATACCGCTAATTTCTCAAACATTTGTTTCCGTCGGACTTCCTGGAGGCGGCTAAGCCAACTCGTGTAGAAAGGAACCAGATCTTGAATTCCTCAAATGTGTTCCCCCATTTGATATTTTTTTAATTTAAGGTCGCCTCAACATGTAGGTCATTAGCAACCACTGTTGGAGTTAACTGTATGAAAACTATGAAGATTGAACGATATGGTGATGATTAGGGGTGGTGGTGAAAGGTCGAACACAAATGCAAACATGCTCGAGGCGGTACTCGAACCCGCGACCCTGCGGTCCCAGATCGCTACGACGCTAATGCCTTAGCAATTTCGGCCACCAGATTGGCCCATTTGATATCGTCGAGGTATTAGAATTCGGATGTAAGCTCTATACGTGTCCTAAAATCTTTCGTGTACGATTGTGTGTAGCTATGTTGCCTCTCCTCTCGCCTGCGCCAGTCGCATCGCGCCCTCGGCGTGGCACGCCCGTCAGCAGGAATCAGGACTGCGTGGGTGTTCAGCTTTCCCTCACCCTCCCCTTCACCCTCACCCTCGCTTCGCAGCTGATTCCTTTTCCTTTTCACTTTTCGTGACCTGAGCAGTCATAGCCCGACTGCGTCCCCTTTCTTCATCCTGTGTTTCCGAAGGAGTAAACATTTTTGATGAGTTTCCTTTCATAAGTAGCAAATAAATTTTCTCGCACCAGTCCTCAAAGACAGGTGGATATGGCAGAATCTTCGGAATTGTGTATGTAAAGACTGCAGGACAAGATGATGTTCGTGGCAGTTTTCAAGTAGTTTCACAGAGTTTTAAGTGTGGTTATCAACGTTAGCCGTGCTGTAGAAGAACGTGAAATATTTCTTGAGAACAGACAGATGTGGATCAATTATAGTCAATCAATACAATACCAAGCAGATCAAGATTAACATGAAAATCAATCCATACTTTAAAAAGAAAAGGGGAATGGGATACATTCGGGCTATGCCTTTTTGGAGAGGTGGGTAAACGGTTCAGGAACAGTTGACCGCGGGATGCAGTCGGTATACACCCCTTGGGAGCTGACAACGGCCGGCACGCACTCGCTAATCCGCTGCTCAGCGTGGCACGGTGCGACATTCACCTCGTGTCCAGGAGGCCTTGCACCCGCTCTCGCTCTTGCTCCGGTTGGCCGATTATATTAATATCAATGGCGCGTCGCCGGACGCTGAAAAAGCGGAGGAGCGACTCATCGCCCGCCTCGTCCCACCCCGCCCCGCCCCTGTCCGCCTCACCTTGCCCCGTCCCGTCCCTCCTGGCCCCGCCTCTTCTTCCCTGCCCCGCCTCGCCCCGCTCCGTCCCGCCCAGCTCCATCACCCCAGCTCCGTCCCCTCCGCCCCGCCCCGCCCCGCCCCACCCCTCGCCCCGCCCCACCCCTCGCCCCGCCCCACAACCCCGCCCCGCCCCGCTCCGCCCCGCCCCGCCCCGCTCGCTTTCTCCTTCTTCTTTCCTGCCCCGCCTCTCCTTCCCTTCCCCGCCCCGCCCCGCCCTGGCTGTCATAAACGTCAGTCTCCCTCCAGCCGAACATCGTCTCCACCAGCGACCAGCAAAACGATTCTACCAAGGCGGCGGTTCTGAACTGAACCAAACACTACGGCGGAACAGTTTTTTTCTTCATTCATTTATTATTATATTTTATTTTTAATTTTTATCATTTGGGGATACTCTTATCGTTTATGGGCTGCAACGTTGGCAATACTCGATAAATTCGAATTTTGAGTTACGACCATTCTCTGTACAATATTTTGTATATTATTTTACTATAAATATTAGCATAACTCTTACGAGAAAAAAACTAGTAATGCTTACTCCCTAATACATCTATTTCCTATATTAAACGTGTCATTCATGACTTTCAACCGCGCGTCACGCCTATATTTTAGAGCAAACTTTAAACAGGTTTATCGAGTAGTTCCAGAATTGCAGACCATGAACGATATAATGGTCACTCTTCAGTTCTAATGATTATTTACATTTGTTGAAAAGGGCGACTAAAAAAATGTCTCTCAGAATTTTGTGCAAAAGAGGCAATTAAATGAACTTCACATCAACCTTCACCCGCGTAATAACATACGACACACTGTACAGTATCCAATTTGAACACTCAGTTTTGCATAACTAGAAAGTCAGCAGTGATAACTTACAATATATTTCGTTCACAATAGCAGAACAAAACTAATTAAACCTGTTATTAATAAATCGACATATTGCTTTTAAGATAAGATAAGATAATATAATCGCAAGTTACATAATAGGAATATATTTGTCAAATGCCGATATACACGTGCCCCCTTTTTCTCTAGACAAACAAGTATTACAACAGCACATACTCTCTCGCATTATTGAGACCAGTTACATAATATTATAATATTGCAATTTCTACGCTATTAACACTTGTCATTACTTGAAAAAGTTCGAACCCATTCAAACAAAGCACCTGCGGTGTAAATCTCCATTTATTTTGACAGTCTGAAACAGAAGTATTTTATCTTTTGCGTCGGCAAAAGAAAGAAATCTGTATAAATCACTACTGTTATAACATTCGTAGCTCGTTGAAGGTGAAGGAAGCAACACAAAGAGTTGTACTATATGCAAACGAGAATAAAATGCAGGAATGTGCGTGTTGATTCAAATTTGTACAGATAGGCTTTAAAGGATTAAACTAAAAAAACATTTTTGTTCGAGTTGATGCTGATCGTTCACTTGAATTTTAAGAAAAAATAAAAAGGAAACTGGGAATAGAATGAAAGGAAAACAAGAAAACAGTGAAAGGAATTACACATACTCAAGATCAAGTCAAACGGAATGTTCGTAAATAATGGTACTATGTATTGCTCAGTTTAAATATTGCTTCAAATGACACTAACTTCTCATTTTAGAAATTGGTAATGAGTTGTCTAGGGAGGAGATGAAAATTGGAAGTTGTAGTAGTACAAATCAAAGGATCACGCACAACGATTTTAGGGTTGTCACAAAGCGACACCTCTCGGAATGCATTTGGATGCCGCAATTGGAATCCGAAAAGAACCGAGATTTGCTAGAAGAACCAGTCAGGCGACATTGCAACGTCAATAAATCTGTTATTTTCTTCTCGTATCCGGATGAATAGTGTTATTTTTAATATTCCAAAAAATAATATTAAAAGGAAATAGCCTTTAACAGATACGTTTGTTTAGGAATCTTAGAAATATTATTTTCTTGGGATAATTTTAGTGGTTAAGTAAACTGAATTCTCCCCCATTAAAAGTCTCCGGTGAAGATCATTTTACTTTCTCCCTACGGAGTAGAGAGAAAGTTAAGTAATGCTGTGCAAAAAAAACGGCAAATTTTCAGGAGAAAAACTCTTATTACAGGACCCTGTTAAGGAACTAGTGGATAAATCCAGTTGCTAAATTTAGAAAAAATTCTCGTGATGTAGCCAAAATCCAGGTTTTTCTCCTTAATACCGAAAAATCGAAAGACGACAAGAAGGCGTCTGTCCATCTCTGTCTGTCTGTGAACGACGCTAGTGGCTAAACCGTATTCTCCAAAACTGATATTCCCCCGACGATCTGTCTGAAGTCGGGGCCCCTTGAATTTGAAACCGATATTGCAATTTTTGGGGATGAAGGAATTTTACATGAAGCCCATGGGACGTTTTCCAAATTGAAAAGAAATGTCTCCTTGATTTTTGATTAAATATGGTTGTTGGGTAGTGTGAAGGACGTTTATGAGAATGTCTCATGTTCGTTGAAAACCGTGATTTTTCGAAAATCGCAGAAGTTCAAATTATTATTTTTTTGAGTGTCTTTTTACTACTAAAATATTAAAAATAGAGATTTTTTCCCTTCATGAAATCCGTTCGTTTAAGATAGATTTTGAAATAAGGTATTTGAAATTTTTCGAAAATTGTAGTACTTTTCGCGTAATTTTGCGCGAATACACGGGGGACAAAGTGCGTGATGTTTTAGCACCACTAGTTTCTGTCGTCTTTACGAATAAGCTCGTTAGCTCCCTTCTACGGAGAAAATGCAATCGACATCGGGTGTCAGCTGCATTTTATTGTATTTTATGGCTAGTGACGTGCGACCGATGGCATAAACGTGATCGGCCGCACCCTCCGTTGCGGTGACTTTCTTTTCCCATTCCCTTGCGAGATGTGGCAATGGCAGTCTGTAGCTAATGACGCGTACAAGATGCCACTCAACTCCTCGAGCACGAAGCTCTTTTCAGATGTCACACCACAATGCGGCATACGTGACTGTTAAATAGGAAGAAATAAAAGAGGTCATCTTCGTCAACATAGTATTTTTATTCAGATAGCTGGCTTTCGACAGCTTTGCCGTCATCATCCGTCTCGCTGCTTTCGGCAAAAGTCGATAGTCTGTGCACAGACGGCTATCTGAATAAAAATATTATGTTGACGAAGATTACCTCTTTTATTTCTTTGCATAAGATCGTCAACAACACCGAATCAGAATTCCCACAATTGTTAAATAGGAGCCTCTCCATAGAATGGCATAAACTTTCTCGTACTAGTTTCGTAATCTTTTTAGCCTAGTTTAACTAATCGATTTTGTTCCACCCTCTTTCCAGCTGCGCCTAAAGAAACTTTTTTCACATTTTCTCAATTTTCCGGTTTGGTAATAGATGAATTAAAATATGACTAAGAATATTATAGAATAGTAAAATCTGGTCCTCTAAGCAATTTTTCATTCGATTTAAAATACTTGTACTTACAGATACAAAAACATATTAAACAATACTGAAATGTAAATGTCAATGACGAGGGAGACATTTTCGACAAAATTCAATCGTGTAATTTATGAAAAATAAAAGAAAACTTCGAAATTCCGTCTTTTGTCATGTTATTCAGAGAAATTAGCACTATCGGCAACGAAAGCGTTGGAAAGAAAGAATTTGGAACCATTTTCGAGAAAATGGCTTTCTAAAAATTCGCAGTTTGGAGCTCATTTTATCACAAAAGTTTTGAGTTTTCGAGAAAGTTTGTAGGACATCAAGCAAGGCACTTGTTCTTACAATTCCGATAATGTACACTTTTTGCCGGTAATGTAACTATAAACGTGGAAGAGAGTAAAAATAAACTTTGTGTAATTTAAAAAACAACAAAAGAATACATCAAAATGGCGTTGATGTACTTTGTTTAGTGAACTATCCGTACAAAAGTTGAAACAAAAAATTTGGAACCGTTTTTGAGAAAATTTTGTTTTTAATGTTTCTAAGGTTAAATTCAAAATTATAATTGTGTTTTCATTCATATTTATGATTTATTTTGCTCTATTGTGGAAGAAATTTGTAAGTATTCTTGTAAAGTCTCCTAAAATTGAAAGGATTTTTTCCAAAAACGTAGGTAAGAGAGTTAGGCCATAGTATAGGTAGAGTCGGGCCATATCGATCGGGAAATATTCATTTTGGCTAAAATGCTACTAGTAGTTTAGCCGCGAGTATTGTTTACAATCTCAGAGGCGAATGGATGTTTTTAAAAAAACATTTTTTGAGTCTCAGGGGACCTCAAAATGTGTATTTTCGTTCAACTGTGATTGAAATCGATTTTCTGCAGCACTACATAACATTCTCTACATTTTGTACATTTGGAGAACCCTCATCGGCCATAAATTGTATACTGAAGTCACATTTACGGTTATTGTTCAGTAGGAGCAAATTTTTTTTATATCCATGGTTGTTTGTCAACGTTTCGGGAAATGTATTTCCATCCTGAGGGCTATACAATATGAGAAAGAGGCAAGAAAGGCAAGAACATTATATTATTTTTTGTAGCCTTATATAATTTTCTTGCCTCTTTCTCATACTGTATTGCCCTGAGAATGAAACTACGTTCGCAATCATGTGTTCAATTTTTGGCTCCTTCTGACCAAGCACCATAAATATGTCTTCAATATTCTGTATATTCCTCTCTATATACGAATGCGTACGAGAAAGTAAAATATAATAGGTAACCTGGTGAAAATGTGGCAACACAGTTCACGACTGTGAAGTGTAGTACTCGTACAACTGAATGTCAAAAGCATTTTCGACGTTGTCATTGCTGCTATCCGTCCTTGCTCTCGCGTCATTCTTGAACTCGTCCAATCGTTTGGGGAGGGGACCTCTGCAACAATCTGGGCAAAGAGTGCTGTCACTTCACTTTCATAATATTCACTGAATTCATCATAAAAAGCCTCCCTCGGTGGCTCGTTGGTTACCGTACTGCCTTTCAATGGCGCAACCCCGGGTTCGATTCCCGGTTGAGGGAAATTATACCTGTGCACTTTTCTTACAAATATCCCAGTATCTATTGCAGTGTGACGATGAAGAAGCCCGCTCTAAGGTTATGAAGACCAGTATATACGGTGAAGGGATATCTTCGTGCTAATCACACGAACCCCTAAACCCATGGCCGAGAGGGTTGGTAACCGCTGGTCGGCCAAGGCCCGTAGCGGGCAGTCGAGCCATAGAACAGGAACAGGCATCATGAAAATCATAAAAAATAGCTTTAAAATTGGCGTGCTTAAACCACCAATATTCTATTTAATTTTAAATAGTTTTGGTGCTTTTAGAACCAACTCTATTTGCTCAATTTAATTTTTTAAACGTACCCCTAACTCTTCAATTCTTCCGTGAACTTGGACACAGCCGTAGAATCAATCATCTAATCTTCCATTTATTTCGTGGTATATACAAATATATGTATTATTGTGCTGGATGCTGTGTGGTAGTTAAATGGATTCTAATTCATGTATTCGTTACAAGAAAACTGCACATTCGCAGACCGGAAAAAGTAAAAACAAACTGGAACACTGACGGGAGAATTAAAGTAAAAACAAAGCGAGTGTGACTTTTTTTAGCGGGAGCCTTATCATTGGCAAACAAGTGTTCTTTACTGCAGTTCGCTGACAGGGCCGCCGTTGCAGTCAGACCGACTCCCGCGATGGTTTCCGCCTGCTTCTTGCGCAGCCCGCATGAGGCTCATTTGCAGCTAAGGCAGCGTGTCACGGCGCCTGCAACGGGGGCGGCAAGGGGGTGGAGCCGGGACGGGTGCGGGGGCGATGTGGTAGCGTTTTGGGGGTGGTTCGGAGGCGGGGCCGGGCCGGGCTGCATGCGGGGGCGGTGGGAGGACGGGGTGGAAGCCGGTGCGGAGGGGCTCGAATGGGGGCGAATGGGTCGTTTTGGGGGCGGGGTAGGGGCCGGGGTGGAAGCCGGTGCGGAGGGACTGCGGAGGGGCTGCGGTGCGGGGGCGTGCGGGGGCGGTGCGGGGGCGGTGCGGGGGCGAGTGCAGGCGGTGCGGTGCGGTGCGGGGGCGGTGCGGTGCGGTGCGGGGGCGGTGCGGTGGGGGCGGTGCGGTGCGGGGGCGGTGGTGCGGGGCGGTGCGGTGCGGGGCGGCGTGTGGTTGGCGTGGGGGCGGTGAAGGGGCGGTGCGGAGGCGGTGCGGGGACAGTGCGGGAGTGGGTAGTAGCGGTGCGGGGGCAGGAGTGGGGCGTGGGCGGTGCAGAGGCGGTGCGGGGACAGTGCGGGGTGGTGTAGTAGCGGTGCTGGGGCGGGGCGGGAGGGGGGCGTGGGCGGTGCGGAGACAGTGCGGGGTGATGTTGTAGCGGTGCTGGGGCGGGGCGGGAGCGGGGCGTGGGCGGTGCGGGGACAGTGCGGGGTGGTGTAGTAGCGGTGCTGGGGCGGGGCGGGGCGGGAGCGGGGCGTGGGCGGTGCAGAGGCGGTGTGGGTCGGGGGCGGAGCCTGGCCGGGCAGTGCGCTCGCGCAGACGCCGCCGGCGCTATCGATGCAGCGCAAGAAGCGCAGACGGCCTCTCGTGTGGCGCATCCGCCCGAGTGACAGCTGCGGCGCCCTCAACTATCGACGCCCAGAGTCAGATTACCTCTGCCCAGTGGTGGCGCGGTTCTTCTTCTCAATTCTCCTTGAAATAAATGGAGCAGGCTGCGATGGCTCAGGGCAACAGCTGTTTCCACTATAGCGGGTTCGAGTCCGGACGGTGTCCTATATTTGAGACTATCTACGGAGCTGGATTAAATTCAACCACTCTTGAAAGAGATTTCTCCCTTTCTGATTTTTTCTGATTGTTTGATAGTTTTCCGTGGTGTCTCCAATCAGTACCAGACGAATGTCGCAGCAAACAAACTCCACGTATCTCTGCAGACTCTGAACCGTACGCACTCTTTCCTTCCCTAACATCGTCTCTTCTCCTCTTGCATAGATACATTTACATGAACAACACTTCCGCACATGGCGGGAGACTACAACACCGCCCAGCCGAGACAAGCTCTAAGCTTCTGACAACAGCACCGGCAGCATATAAGCGACTCTGACAGATCTGTGCGCTGTTGCCACGCATTGCTACGCACATGACACTACCTACATGAGAGATAAATGGAATCTCAAATCATTAGCACTTACCGACAGGCGATAACACGTCTTGATATCATGTCCATAACCTACGCCACAACCGTACTTTATCGCTTCTCAAATCGCATTGAAAACATGATGCGTCAGCTCTGGGTGGCTTTGTTCTGTATTTGGCCTCTCTGCAGTGGAGCCGTAATTCTTCCTACAACATATTCGAGGTAATAATATTCGACGGTTCACCTTTCCTGCCTCGAAATATTCGCGTAAACCTACAAAAATTCACGATCTTTAACAGTGTATGCAATGTATAGGACGTCGCCCTCACAAAACTCTCAGCCTCGGACCAATGTACTGAAGCGCTCGGAAGTCACACCCCAACTGGCCTGGCAGGCATCGGCAAAGGCACATTTCATTCGCACTGATACTGCTGACGACGGAAATCTGCGCACTTCTCGAGCGACTTCATGTGAGTGAGATGAACGGCAACGCTGAACTCTGGCTGTGAGAAAGTAAACATATCCTCGCAAGCTGATTGCTTCAGAGCAGGTCACATGACGTACCACAGCACATGGGGGGACAGAGCTGTCACGGTCGCTTTTACGCTGCCGGTACTGTAGGCGGATGCTTAGAGCTTGTCCCGGCTGAGGTGGTGCACCGCTGAGGAGAGATACCTAGCGAAGAAATCCCCCGCAATCCGAAGTGTCGGTCGGTGACGGGTGACACCACATAGTGGGAGGGTAACACCAGTACCGCGGGCAATAAAACATTCCCCACACCGCGTTGGGACTAATGACAATTGCATTGAGGTGCCCGGGAAAATAAACCTTCGGAAATAAATCTGTTGAGAGATTTGCTATCAAAAGCAGCTTATTGTCTTGTTCACCGAAGTGGTGAGATCCAGCGCTGATATACTCGTCGGATTGCTTTTCATCATAAAGGTCTCTCGTATCAGAGGGGCACTGCACTGGCCGAGATAAGCTGTAAGGATAAGTCTCCCGACATGAGTGGTAGTTTAGTGCATGTAAGTGTAGGTGCGTGTATGTAAAGGGTGAGGACAGGACAAGAAGAGGAAGGAAAGTTCGCGCCCGCTCCGTGGCCCATTTGTTAGGGTACTGCTCGAGCATTCGCCTGGTGTAAACTGTAGAAACTACGGAAAAATACCGATTAGAGCAGACGGCCGCTAGGATTCTCCTGCAGACAGCGTCTAAATCGACCTAGCTAAATAACTAGTGTCGAAAATCCTGCCACCGTCGGGACTCGATCCTAGGACCTCCCAATCAGAGGCACTGCAGTATTATCAGAGGCACTGCAGTTAATGCTCTGAGCCACCTGTATGAACAATATCTGCGTCTGTGGGCACACGTTCTGGGCATGCATTGAAGGCTCCGAAAGGCCAGAGCCTTCGTTCTCTCCCTCGCGTAAGTTTGCAATTGAGCGGGTGCAAGATGACAAACCTACAAAGCCAGACGAATCATGCAATTGTTCATTCGAAAATTGTCAATAAATACATTATAAAGGGATTTTTTTAAAAAATAAATAGCATTTTTTGCTTTCCATAAAATATTTGGGTAGGCTCCGCCTTGCAGCCTAATAGGAAGCTACGCAACTGGTTGTACCTGCAGTAAACACCTGAGCCAGAGGGGGCGTCTGTGAGAGAAAGGTGAATGGACGTAGAACAGGAAAATAGTACCATACTGCTACTTCCGTATTCTGTTCGGTTGTACACTCTCCATTCCCTCTGTCATTCCACCATTCCTCCATCATCATTAACATGTTCATCAACACCCTATCAATACCTTCAATCCATTCCAAGGCAGGCAAAAAACATTGATATAGAAATCAGAATATATGGAGTTATCAATCAAAGATGCTTTACTTCACGTGGTGAGGCTCAGACTATGACACCCCCGCGCTTCTGCTCAACCACGCAAATTTCGCTACGGTCTTTTCGCCATCTGGCAGAGGTAGGACAGCAGGGTAGCAGAGAAGGTATCATTCTGGCATCGAATCATGAAATTTATATTTAGATCAGAGGCTTATTTCAGACTTGTGAATCTTTTATATGCAGTAAATCGACAACACTCCTTCGAAGGAACGCGTACGAAGTATTTATTTTATTTTATTTTATTTATTTATTTTACGTCAAAAAAACAGTTAAAACTGCGTTTGACTGCAATGAGGAGAAGTGAATTCTGTGCACATTTTCAAAGTTCTGTGATACCTACACTAAGTCATACACTAATTGAATTTTGAATGAAAAAAAAACGCTCCCATGTAATAAAATCTATTTTCAAGGATAAATAAGCAATACATTTTGGGATCTTATCCATGATGTCCTTCGTCAACGAATAATACTTCCTGCCGCGACAACATGGAGAACGATAATTTGAATAACCACTGAATTTTTCCACTGAATTCTAGAAGACGCACAGAAAATGAAGTTATTTAAGTTATTTTTTGGCCCTTAAACATACACGGCTTCGATCGGATTTGAACTTGCAAATTTTTGTAACAATCCGATACGCTAACAATTACTCGACTGAAGTCGCGAATAGAAGGTAGTGCAACTGAGATCCCGAAAATACGAGGACCTGCGGGGAGGGGCGTCTGTGAGAGCAGGTTCCTTTCGCAACGGCCGCTGCTGCGTCACGATGGGACGCGCGCACTGCGCATGCGCTACGAATAACGCACACGCGCAGTGTAATCACGACGCGCGTGGGAATAAAGATGGCAAAAAGAACATCGATGTTTTTAAAACATCCACGTTTTCAACTAGAAATATTGATATATTAACATGAATATTTTGCTTTCGATGTTTCCTTCACATCGACATTTTGTTGCAAAAACACCGATTTTTTTTCATTTTTAATTATTTTTAGTAAAGGGGTTTAAGCACGTTGTAGAGTATCAGCAATCCACAGCAATATCGTTGTTTTGCGTCATCCTCTTTATCACACTGCACCATTCGCCTGTGCAATCTGAGGACGTTAGGGAGCTACTCGTGTAATAAATGTATGTTATCGCCAGGCGTGTCATTGCCAGAATCCACAGTGAAACAAGAAATGTATAGCAAAACACGATGTTCTGTATTGTTAATTTTATTCTTTACATTCAATAATAATTTTGACATACTACTAACACTACTGGTAACCAAACAATAAAATATATCCCTTTCCGTACTGTAATTAAAAATGGATGGGAAAATAGCATGTTTCTTAGTCTATAATTCAAACATGGGTGTTTTAAACTTCGATGTTTCCTCATCGATGTTTTCACCGACATCGAAAACCCTTTAGAGTTGTATCGAAACATCGATGTATCGATGTTTTGGTAAAATTTGCCATCACTACGCGGAAAGCCCCAGCGCCTGGCGGAGCGAAGAGAGCCCAGAGAGCATACATATGGAGAACTACACGTATGATTTAGTCTACTAGTCTCTTCAGGTAGAGAACTGGCAGAACCGCTCAAGCTGTCATGACGAGGAGTCACACCGATATCCCAGGCGAGCAGTGAGCCATTTCGTGGTCACTCCCTTGTTTATTTGCGATTAGCAAACACTGATACAATCACGTGTAGACCATGAAGTAATCTGGAAAAATGAATCTGTAACCTTTCAAAAATAATACCCACCTATATGATTAGAAGTTTAATGTAACTCTATGTCGAAGGGTCTGTAAATTAACTGTTTTAATAGTTATTACACAACCAAATAGTTCAGGCCTTTTTGTAATGTATTCATGTTATTCTAAATTTACACACGATACAATTATTATAGCTTTAAATTTTAAGTACAGGGTTAATTTCTCCTTCACATCTACCTATTGAGATTGTTCGCGAATCCAACAACCTACCGCTTATCCACATGGGGTACGAGTATGGCCGTTTCAGAACAGTCTGATCTAGAACCTTTATTGAAAATAGGGACCATGATAAGTAAAATAAAACATGTCACATGCCAACATATTACATAGTATCCATTTGCCGGAAATCATCTTCACGTACAAGATGTGACTACGATCATACTCACTAAAAATCGTGTTACTGATTATAATCGGAACAGAATAGCAGCAGATACGATTGTAACGAGTGCATTTTCAAAATGATGAGATAACCGAAGCCGCTATGACGAATACAAAACTGTATAACTAGTCAATCAACTACGTAAGCATAAAAGTATACAATGATTTTCCGTAAGGTGTGCTTACACAACACACAAGCGCAGTGCCTTTCTCTTCCTCCATAATACCCTTCTCAAGGATTTCTTGAATAGATTGAATGCTGTATTTAATTTATAATTTTGTTCGAAAATACACTTTCTCGTATATCTACGTAATGATAAGACAGACGAAATATTGTTTTTTTGTCTTCGCGAAAGACAAATGCTTCCATTACGAATCATTATTAGACTCGCCTTCACTCTTCAACTTGTTAAGCAATCTTAGTGCAAAAAGTCTTAAAGAGACTTTTTCAAGATGTGTTAAAAAAAACGTTTGTGACGCACACGTGGCGGTAGGTAAATTCCGAGTGCAAAGGTTGGGTAGCATCGAAGGTGCAGCGTTGGCACGCGCGGCGGGGGGCCACCCTGCCCCGCGCCGCCCCGCGCCGCCCCGCGCCGCCCCGCGCCGCCCGATCAAATGTCCAGCGGATAACCCGCACCTGGGTGACGACGGATGGAGAGTGCACGTCCTTATCAAGTCACTGGCGTCTCCGCCATCTGCTCTGAGCGACACTTCACGGGCAACTCACCCCCGGGAACAATGCGAACAATGAAGCACGTAGCAGCGTCTTTCACTCTCAAACCAGGCTTGTACGCATCGGTTCAGGAAGGATGGGCTCCAGAACAACCGACGCCGCACAAGCTCGCCTGGCATTTTATCGAACGGGTTTAACCCATTAATTCTCTTTGCCTCCAAAATGGTGCAGTCGACTTCCACGTTTTTACTTTCTCACCTTTACTTCGTAAAAAGGGAATGCGTTGTAATATTGCGCTGGAAAACACCGACTTTTCGGTTGAAACACCGTTATTGCCGGGTCTGGTAAAGAAAATGTACATAAACATTGTACATACTATACAGGAATACACGTTTTGGGGGACCTTCATTCTGAAAAATTGACTGATGGCAAACCGTCCGTTCGTGGCCGACGATGGGGCGAAGCCGTTCAGCCGATATTCTAAAATATTAATATTCTCCAATCAATTTAAAGCAAATTGAGGCCTTCGAGTTTGAAACGCATATTTTAAATTTGGGGTAACTTTTCTAGAACTCTCAATATTTTCAAATGTTTTTCTAAAACCGCTCCAATTATTTTAATTAAACCTTGACCTTAGATAGTGAAGAACCCGGTTAAAAGAATTTCACAGATCTAATTTTCGTTGAAATTCCTGATTTGTTTGAAAATTTCATTAGTTCAATTTTTTTCAGCGTCTCCCTATAACTACTACAATAGTGATTGAGAGATTTTTTCCGCAATAAAATCATTTGTTGCAACATAGATCTTGAAATAAGGTCATGTTAGATAATTTTTCGAAAATATCAATATCCTGAAAACTAGATGTCCATTTAGCCGAGGTCGCACAAGCATTGTTTGCTCCTGACCAGGGTTTATCCATGACTTGCGACAGGTTTCGAAGCTTCATTTAAAACTGTGCTTGCTTGCTATTTGCTTGTGGTTAAATCGGACGGAAAAGTCACTGTAGTGGACGGGGGCATCAATTTTTTTTTTGCCTTAACGTACGGTCTAAACAAAAAATTCAATCTCAACCATGGGAAACATGCACACGTCACGCATTTAATATGAAAATAATTATTCGCAGATAACGTCTTTTCTCCGCCCTCGCTGCTAATGAAATGAAATCGTGCTTGCGCTTCTCATCTTCACGGGGAGGAGCCGAATGCGCGTCATCACTTGCATTGTAGCGGCATACATTGCAAGTATTTAGGATGTAAATACTACTATTGTAGACGCTTAAAGTTTAATTTTAAAAGGTAAAAATAAGTTCCGTCTTCGAGAATCAATAAAAATAGGCATGAAAATTACATAAATTACATTAAATTTTACTTAATATTTATTAAAAATATGAGTATATATTAAAGGTAAAACCTTTAATTTAAGTGCTAAATCAGTCAAACATTATTACATCCATCAATAGGAAATGAATATCCCTACTTAGAAAATGGTATCCCTACTTCACCACTTGTTGCAGGTGCTTAATTTAATGCGCGGATAAAAGACAATGCATGAATTGTTTTTTTATTTATTTATTTTACGTCAAAAAACAGTTAAAAAACTGCGTATGACGTGCTATGGGGAAAAGTGAATTGTGTGCACATTTTCAAAATTCTGTGATCCCTAGACTAAGTCATATACTACTTAAATTTTGAATTTTTGAAAGGGAGAAAAAAGAAAGAAAAAAAACTCCCATGTAATAAAATCTATTTTCAAGGATAAACAAGCAATAAATTTTGAATTTTGAAAAGGAGAAAAAAAAACAAAAAAACTCCCATGTAAAAAAATCTATTTTCAAGGGTAAATAAGCAATAAATTTTGAATTTTGAAAGGGAGAAAAAAACAACAAAAAAACTCCCATGTAATAAAATCTTATTTTCAAAGATAAATAAGCAATAAATTTTGGCTCTTATTACTTCCTGCCGCGACAACATGGAAACGATAATTTGAATAATTGTATTTCCCACTGAATTCTAGAAGACGTGCACAGAAAATGAAGCTACATTTATGTCCAGAAGCAAAACAAGGGGCCATCTCAGCATTTGCTCAATGGATCAGGGAAACTGGACGAAAAACCTGATCGAGATGGGGGTCATTGACCCCGAAGCTGTAGTACAATAGTTGTTACAGGTTGTTTATACTCATTTATACAGTCCAAATGGTAAATAATGCATTATGTATCATTGTTAAAAATAATGTTACTTTTCTTGTGATGCTCAGTATAGTCTCTAATTGTATAGAAACAGTTATGCAGCAGAAACGATTTCACTTGTGATTTAAACTTTTCTATTGAATTTAATCGTTTAATGTCATCTGGCAAGTGTTGTAAAATAATGTACATGTATTGTATGTGAATTTTTTGTAATGAGCTGTTGATACTGTCACCTGATGAATATGATTTCTACGTCGAGTGTTATAGTAATAGACTTCGGCATTTTCTGAAAATATATTCCCGCCCTTGAGCAAGTCATTTTTTACAAAATCCACTGATTCGTAAATAAAAAGACACGGTAATGGTAGAATTCCTAGATTAATGAAGAGAGGCTTACATGAATCACGTGGGTGGGATTTGGTTATTATTCGTACAATTCGTTTTTGTAATCTAAAAGTTTAATGTTTAATGTAATCTAAAAGTGTAATCTAAATGTTTATTAGCCTTCTGCCGCAGTTCCAGTTGCAAAAGCAGATGCAAAGAAATGGAATCAATTTTTAAAAAAGTATCCAGGAACTTCATGTAAAATACCCCCGAAATGAAAAGATTTGTTTCAAATTCGACGGTCCGCGACATCGACCAAATCAATCGGGGAACGTTCTCCAGTCAAAATCCAGTTTTCAGGCTTGAAGGTGCAGGTAGTGAGCAGGCGATCTAAGCTCCTGGTGGCCGGACCACCGGCCCGCCACTAGTTGGGCCTTTGGCGCGTCGACCTTGGAGCAGGATTGGGTCAAGGATGCTTTTGGGAGTACTCTGGATCTCCGTCCGGCGGGAAACTAGTTACCCCCCCCGTCAAGTTGCTCCGGTACCGGCGTTACACACGACGTGAGCTGGCGGTGAGCATTGGGAAAACGGGACGGGGGCTCCGAGCCGCCTGGGCCTTAGTCCAGGTGGCCCCCAGTTGGGCTCTCGACTTCGTCGTGGCAGTGGCCCGATATTCTGGGCAAGGAGGAGGGAATCTGTTCCCGGCGTATGTGAGTGGCGTATTGTCGAGACTCCGGTACTAACCTGGATATCTAGGAGCTCTGACCTAGCAGGGAGGCCCGACCCAAGCATTGTGTGGGGAGGTTACCGTGAGGATCAACTGCGTTCTGGCGGGACCCAGATACCAGCCCAAAGGCGTACATGTACGCCTGCGGCGGGTGAGGATAGAGGCTAGCGCCTAGGAGCCCACTCCGGGGTTAATCCCCCCTGGTAAAGGGCAAGTACGTGATTGGCGTGTGATGGATATACTATACGATATCTCAACATGTTTCCCTCAAAATCTCAACACCGAGTATTTGAAGCATTACAATTCTATATATTCCGCATGCAGTATACTGCATGCGCGAGTTTTCTTGATACCCGAGACCTCGAGTCATTGCCCAGCGTTGAACAGCGGGGCCCGATGAGAAACTCAGATCTCATTCCGAACGACACATCTATTTTAAATGTTTTCATCACCTACTCAGAACCACTAATATTTCACGACATTTTTAGATTCATTATTCGTTGAATTTTTACGATTAATTATTAGTTACTAATTCATTATTTTCCAAACGATTTTGGCATAAGGAATGACAAAATTATTAGTCTTCCACCTAACAATTGCGAACATGCAACATGCAGAACTGTGAAGATGACTATTCAAGGAAAGATGGAATAGGTAATAGAAATAGAAGTTGACATCATTGTCTAGGCACGTTGCAGGAAACACAGTCAGGAAAAGTGGCGAATATTCTTATAATTCTGATTAACATGTCATCACATGTAAGTTGACCCCATATCTGGTTGCGTGCAAAGTCCATATTAACAGCTGACACGCCCAGTTGAAGCTGTGACGTAGGTAGATACATTATTTTAACTTAAATATTCCATTGACCGTCAGGTTATTGAATTTTATCTTGATGGGTATTTGGCCAATTTATCAGGCGGGCATGTACTCGTATATTAGGATACTATAAATGTTATTAACGACAAAAATATCTTATTTTTTATTCCAGCATTATAAACGACCTTTCCTGTACAAGAATTCATAAAATGCCATCTTATGGCACAGATTATGACGTATATGCCGTTTACGGCAAGAATAATCGCGTCATCAACAAATTATAACAAATTATAACAAGAGAATCGTAGGGAGGTTGCGGCAAACCGAAAAGCCGTCCACAGTTTTTCACACAGATGTCGAGTTCTCAGCTGTGACAAATGCCAAGAGCTCAGAATACAGTTGCTTCGAAAAATTAACTTTGGTTTCCTTATAAATGTACAATGTTATATAAAAAATTAACGCAATCAACTCGTTTATATTGTTGCTTTATTTCATTAGTAAAAATCTGAAAACTTGCTCCTAACATCGCGCGTTTTTTAAAGATGTACCCATGCAATAAAGCTTAATACTATAAACTCATTACATAATGTACTATTAATAACATAGCAGTGCAGTATGGTAATATCCATGCTCTCTCGAAGAATTGGCCAAATATCCATGGAGAGCCATCCTTTCCCAGCACCCCCCGCTGTGGAATATGAGGAGAACTTGTTCGTATTATATGTACTATGTCTGCGGAAATGGCAGTGAGAAAAAGATAAAGTTGTACCTGTATTAAGATAGGATAGGTTCTGTGAAATATGTGATGGGTTATCCGAGTTCAATAACAACCCATCATTAAAAAGATTTAATACCAGAATATATGACAATAGACAACAATAGAGGTAAATGTTTAACGTGTCATAAAAATATAAATACCGATAAAAACATGGGAAAGAAGGACAATAACAAAACAACAGAGAATAGTGTTAATTTTAGTAGTAATTTTAATAATGAACACGTGAGAAATTTCCGAGGAAATAAAAATAAAGAATCGTGAGAAGACTGATGTCAAAGAGCAAACGATGTGATATGCAAATAGATAGCCAATTGGAGGAAACATGGACATTATACAATGTGGGGAATGTGCACTGATAGACCAAGATGAAACGAATTTGAGACGTTACTGCGCATAGAAGAAGACAATTGAAAGGCGAGGATTAAAACTTGCTGGACAGAAAGATGTGCACTTTAGTAGAGAACAGATCCATGCGTGCATTGGTAGAGAGATCAGAACGATTTACGTCGTGGTTGTGGTAGAGGACATAATGATGTCAGTGGTTGTAAAGAGCAGAACTTTCTGATCAGTGATCGCGTGTATGTTATTAGTTGCGCGCTTTAATTAAGAATATTAGGATAGAAATTATAAAAATATAATGGACGAATCGAAATAGGACACATGGTACGACATCGTCAATGGCAGGAGGCGAAACGGATACAGTCGTCGTTCATGTGGACAGAGGACTCGAAAAGGGAAGTGAGAAACTGATCGATAGATATATAAATTAACATGTATGAAGATCAAGTAATCAAAGAATGTCTGAGTTGTAAACATACTGCGCATGAGAGGAATTAATTTTGGGAATATTTAGGTTTTGTTTTTCATTAGTATAGCCATTTTGTTTTGTGAATGGAAAAATTACAGCGATAATAGAGATTGTAAGTCTTGGTAAAGAAAATGGAATTATAACGTTTCTCAGAAAGACGAATCTGTTTTGATTTCTTTGATTATTATTCCAGCAATTTAATTGCACAAGTAAAAAGATTCCTTATGTAATACTATCGTCCTTCCGATTCCGTATGGACAAGTCTGCCGACCCTCATTTTCTGTGGCTCGGAACAATCCCCTTTGCTAATGAATAGAGAAAATTACTGAGCAAGCCACCATAGGGGAAACATTAAATATTAGTGGGCAAATAAATAAAGTAACATCGTTACGATAAAAGGGGGAGCGTAGTGGGGGATACCCCAGTGAGCAAGTAGTTTATTTATTTGGTAATTAAATTAGAGAGTAGCTGTGGCTGGCCATATTTAAATAGATATTATTAAAACCAGTGTTCAAAAGGGAGAATCCATTTCATATACCTCCGACCACTGATTGTAGCCAATAATTGCTGTAGCTCTGAGAGAGGGATGCTTTGGAGGGAAAAGGGAGAGTCTGATGTGAAGACAGTTGAAGTTGCGTTGTATGGAATCTAACGGGTGGTTGTGAGTAACTGAGGAAGAGTTTCCGAGAATATATTGTGGAAACCGTTTAGACCACAGTATGTGGTACATTTCAGTAAATTTCGCCAAGTCAATTCTACCGTGCGAGGAATAAAAAAATAAATATAATAAATATTATAATTTATTTATTTATTGAATAAACGGACGTGCAGACCTTGTATACAATATATAAAGGTACATTGACTAGTGCGGAAATATATACAATAATAGTTTACAATCTCATCAAATCATACTGATTCTATACATTATCGTAAAAGTGACTAATTTCAACAACAAAATTTAAAAACCAAAGAACAATCTCATTCGTATTTCAGAAATAAATCTTTCAACGAATTTTCTATTCTAGGGCAGGGTTCTTTAAATATATCCATTGTCAGCCGATTACATTAGTTGCTCATTCGTGGCATTGGACTGTTAGCCAGAATAATTAAATATAAAAAAAATAAATATTATATTCTACATTCAAATCCTGTAAGCAATTGTGAGAATCGCGGCGGCAGGCAGGCAGGCGAGTGAAGTGGCGTGCGGTGGGGGCGTGGCGTGGCGTCGTGCGCGTCCTCTTTGTGTGCAAATGGCGCACGGCGCGACCCCGTTCCCCGATCCGCCACGCGCCGCCTCCTCGCACTTAGAGTCCCTAGATACAGAGAGTAGCGCAGCATGCACGCCCGCCGCCATTTAATATCCTTTCACTCGAAAGCCCCGCCAGCCAGCATTCACAAGTTAAGTAGGAATGAGAACAATCAGACGCATTATGAAGAATTTCGAGTATATTATCACTAGTTTTCGGTAGATTGGTGGTTTCTAACTCATCTACAATACCGGTTAGTTCAACTGGATAGAAAATGGCGGCGCCCATGGCGCAAAGGAATGCGCTACTCTCTGTATCGAGGGACTCTAATTGCACTCCGCTGGCAGCGCCCTCCAAAGCCTCCCGCCCTACTCCGCCTCCTCCTACAGCAAGGAGCAGTTTCCGCTCTGTCGCCCGTCATTAGGAGCGTTGATTGATTGATTGATTGGGGTTTCCGGGCACGTCAACTCTTAAAGTCAGTAGTCCCGTGAGTGTAGGCTTGCTATTGTCGCGGGAGGTGGCGGTGATTTTCCACCGCTGGATGGTGAGTTGCGGTGCTGAACTAGTCGTAAGCCTGCGGGGTTTTCTTCATCCTGGTATCTCCCACAAACGGGGCACTGTCCCAGCCGGGACAAGCTCTAAGTACCAGACTGGCCCTCTGTCATGTGTGTGAGTAAGGGGAGAGGATATGACAAAGAAGAGGAAGGAAAGATCGTTTGCGGTCCGTGACCCGGTTTCCGTGACCCGGCTCTACCATCCGTATGGTATTGATCGGAGAAACCACGAAAAACTACCGATCTTAGCTTAGCTGACACGTAGAACAGCAGCTGAACTCGACCTAGCTGTGTAGCTCGGTAGAAAATTCTGCAACCGTCGGGACTCGAACCGTAGAACCTCCCGGTCAGAGGCGCTGCAGAGACATCAGTTAGATGACTTGAGCCACCTATGCCGGTCCAATAGCAGGGTCTCTAAAATTATCTAGTTATAATTTTCAAAATTTAGATATAATTTGGAGTACAGGGAGTGAGGGGTTCATTTGCTTGAACAGGTAGCATTATAGTCCGTACCACTTTGAGGTTATTTTTTGTAGGGTATTGTAAGTACCAAACGTTTTTTAAATCTACTCTTTTTTGTCAACTGGAGCATATCAACAAAACTGACTCTTCGGAGGCGATGGCCAGTTGTCTCCAGAGCCCGCGTGGCGTGGCGTGGCGCGGCGTGGCGCGGCGTGGCGCGGCGTGGCGCGGCGCGGCGTGGCGTGGCAGGACGAAGGAATTCTCTCCACTTGCTGCGCGCGAAGAGCTTCAGCTGCGTCGGAGAGGCCTTTGGGCGTCGACTTGTCACCTCGTGGAAGACGCTGGCCAAATAGTTCACGGTATTACTTCGTCAGCGCTGCACTGAGTGCGAGACGAGTAAATCCCCCACCGGGTCCGCAGAGGCCGGCCCGCAGCCAAGCCGGGAGCGCGCAGCCGACACTCTGACGTTCATAGTCCGGGCGCTGCACGAGCAATTGGAGCTCAAGTTGGAGAGTTAGCTACAGAGTTTCGGGAGGTTCTTCCGTTTTGCCTACCTCTCATTACACCAAAATTCATTTTGTATTATCACTTTTGCTACTTCTCCATCTGTTCAGGAGATGTCCTAGGTGCGAGTCCCGATAGTCGCAAGATTTTCAACAGTAGCTTGTCAGCTAGGTCGAATTCAGTCGCTGTGTGGAGGAGAATTCTAGAGGCCGACTGTTCTGATCGGTAGTTTTCCGAGGTTTCTCTGATCAACACCAGGCGAATGCCGGAGCAACAACAAACGGGCCACGGACCGCGCGCGATCTTTCCTGCTCTTTCTTGTCCTATCCTCACCCCTTACAGACACTTACACTAACATGCACTACAATACCACACATGCCGGGAGACCGGTCGGGAGCTTAGAGTTCGTCCCGGCTAGGGCGGTGCCCTGCTGGTGGGAGATACCTGGTTGAGAGAAACACCGCTACCCGACGGTAGGTCGGCGACGGATCTCACCATCCAGCTGGGGAAAATCACCACCACCTTCCGAGGAAACAAAACATGCACTACATTGACAGGAATAATGACCCTGATAGTTGACGCGCACGAAATCACTGACAACCAACCAACTAACCATCAGTTCAGCTATTCGGGTTCAGATACTAAATACACGAGAGTAAATACTCTTTCCCCTTAAGTCTTTTCATGGTATGATCTTGAAATACAACACACTTCATACTAATTACTAACGGGAAGAAGTTTCCAAGTGGGTGGGGGTCGAGAGGGGGGCAGTGACGAGATCAATCTTCTGATAGCGCAGCCTGCCGCCACAAAGGATGCTGGCTACGCGACCTAGATGGCTTGAAGGGGGTCGGGCGGCATGAAGTCTCCCCGGCACAACGGGCTCAGAGCGCCCACTCCCAAAGCCAGCAGGGCGAGTAGTACGGTGACTCTTACAGGTAGCATATTATGTACCCCTTAAGTGCCCAAGCCCATGAGCATTTCGTTGACCCGCGATAAGTAACGCGCGTTGTAGAACGACACGATATCTTATGCGAATCGACACATGACCGGTTTGGTCTTTCCTCATTAGAGTTAATCTACGACGCACGTTATCTCGCGTCAACCTAACGTTCGTGCGACACAGGTCTAAGTCAACGGTGAGACAAAAGTAGCTCAGAGCATTAATTGATGTCACTGGAGGGCCTCTGACCGGGAGGTCCTAGGGTGCAAGTCCCGACAGCGGCAGTATTTGTGACACTAGCTTGTCAGCTAGGTGGAATTCAGCCGTCGTCTGAAGGAGAGGTCTAGCGACCGGCTGCTCTGATTGATAGTTTTCCGTGGTTTCTGCAATCAACACTAGGTGAATGCCGGGACAGAACGTTAACAAACAGGCCATGGAACGCGCGATCTTTCCGTCATCTTCCTTGGTCTATCCTCACCCTTACACACACACACACACACACACACACACACACACACACACACGCACGCGCGCGCAAGCACTCCACTACCAGACGTTTTGAAAGACCAGTCGGGAGCTTAGAGCATGTTCCCGTTGTAGTGGTTCCACGCTGTCGGGAGATAACTGGTTGGGGAAAAACATCAAGCCGATGTAGGTCTGTTCCGGATCTCACCAACCTCCTGCGAAAAAAACATACTTTACACTTACGGGATAATACCATTACCAGTTGACGGGCCGGAATCGCTAATCAATTAAGTCAACTGTGGGAGTGACCGACGAACGAGCTCATGAACGAGGGCGTAGAGGCCAGGGGCTAGCCACCGACATTGTGACAAATAGTAAAAATTTTGTTTTTAACTGAAAAATGAAAATCGGTTTTCCAATAAAAGCATCAACAATAGTTTGCATCACTATATACATTTTTTTGCCGGCAAGTTGACACAACAATATAGTGTGGTAAGAGTTTCTTATTTTATTGATATTTTAATTTTAATTTAGAGAATATCGCCTGAATTTAAAAATTAAATAAACATACCTCTTTTGTGCAATGGCTTCACTATAAAAACTCATTTTTACAAATGGTTCAGACATGTCTTTGTTCATGCGGATTACATTTCTCTGGGATACTTGAGCGTTTCAATAATTTTACTGCCTCTGCCCTGCTATGAGAAGATAACAATTCTTTACATCCCGGATTTATTTCTCTTTTCATCTCAACTCCAGGAATTTGTACTATGACATCTCACTATGTAAATACTTAACTACTCGATTAAGACTTTTCTTATTAAAAGAACGGTGGTAAATGGAGAGATGCTAATTGCTGCAATTGTTTTGACAAATAATGAACACCTGTTCATTCATAAGATTTAATTTCAATCCTTTTCACAGTCGTTTCAATAAAGAATTCTTTTTCGTTTACACATAATATTCTATTTGGCTTCTGTATTAGTTTTTATCATATTGCATTATTCTACATCTGTTCATGTGAAGTTCAAATTGCAGTAGTAATTTGATGTGATTTGCTTTTGCAAATGTGTTTAAGCATTAATGTGTAATATTTCTGACTATCACTCCGAAACTATTTCATTCAATACCCCACCTGCGCCTTCCTTTGAAATGTGAAACCATCATTCTTTGAAATGTAATCGTAGAAGGTAGGATGGTTCCAATGAAGTCTATCTGACGCATTTCGTTTACAGAGGAATGCTGGATGGTAATAAGCACTGCACAGGAGATCACGCCAACACGTACTACATTGTCCCTTCGCTGAAAGTGCCTATCCTTTGAGGCGACCGCTACTGTAGTGGTCAGACTACTTGCCTTCCACAGCTGACGTCACCTTCGATCATCGTCCGGTTTAAGTAGATTTTGTGGTGGACAAACCGAGTCCCGTGTTTTTTTTTTAATAGGATGCCCTTATAATTCCCGCCTTTTTCCTATATGCATTATGGAATTCACATGTACTTTTCCTTAACATTTAGGGCGAGTTGTATACTATAATATACAAATAATAGTTGAATGAAGGTGAAATTTCTGACGCCTCTTTTCTTGCCACGAGCAATGATTGTCGCGAACGTTACAAGGTGGTTGTCGATCATGAGTTGGGTTTGTGATCACACAAGGTGGGGGGAGGGGTCCATGGATCCTCTAAAAAAGTTTTGAAAGGGGCTCATAGTTATAATAAAACATTTCATTTCTGTGAAAATATTTAAACTCTGATTTTCCCTCTTTTTCATTCTGATAATTTGGAGAATTGCTGTTTGACATTTCGGAAGAGATTCTTGATACCACCTAGAAATCTTGTAAATGGCCCAGCGCAAAATCAATTATATCTATTAATCATACTGTTTAAGATATAATTTTATTCTCATTGTATGTTTTATTTCTTTGTTAGTAAAACACAGCGTATCTAAGTAATTTTTTTATTGGAAAAGGGGTCCATAAATGTAATTTATTTTCGGCAGTTCATGCGTAAGGTTGGGTCATTTGGAAGGTGTCTTCTTTAGTCGCCGATCGTTTTTTAGGTACTGAATGAGATGTAATTGAGCATTAGGAAGGTACATAACGCTCTTACTATAAATACTACGCTAGTAGGGGGAGTGATGGAGCAGGAAGAGAGCGAGTGTCTGGATGCCAGCGACCGCAAAGTGTCGGTTACCCCTCGCCAGGAACTCTCTGGCATAGAGAGGCGACAAACTTGCCGAGCTGATGTTGACTTCTTGCCTATTTGGGCAGAAATTTCGTTTGAGAAGCACCATAGAATGGTCATGGCGGGAAGTCAGAGTAGAACTTCGATCGAGGCACGGAAAAGCGGGTATGTAGGAAGTATGAAGGAAATCAACGTGTCGTTGTTTGTACACGAAGGTGTACCGAAGTGTGGGAAAATTTGAATCCTGCAATATGAAGTACATACAAGATTAAATAGTGGTTGTGCAGAATGGCACATACTTTCTCCTGCTACTCAGTTCTCTAATCTCTTTAGTCTGGGCTACCTTTTCGGTGCTGTTCTTCCCTTTTTCAAGCTGCTACGTATCGGCGCCTAAACCATAATTTTATTGTCTCGTGTATACGGAATAATATACATAATATAGAGAATTTTTTAATGCTGCAGAAAATCGATTTTGAATTTCAGACAGACGATAGACAGACGGAGATAAGTTTTTCTGTCAATCAATTTTTGATAGCAGGGACCCACGAAACATGGATTCAGACTTCACAACTTATAACAGGACGTAATTTGCTACATATTGAAACAAGATTTATCTATTTTTTTCGTTGCCAGCGCAGGGCAGTAATACTTTTTCTATCCAAAAATCGTCGTTTTCCGGCGGACGATTGCAATACATTCTCTTCTTACGAAGTATGTCGAGAAAGTATGAAGCAGTTATTTTGAAATCACGAAACACACACACCAATTTTGTTTATTTTGAAGGTAATACAGAATAATTACCTGTATTTGCAAGAACTCTTAACCATCTCAATTTCAAATTAATAAAAAACTTGTTATAAATGTGATAAATGTTCCATTAATGAGCCTAGTTTCTTAGAAATGTTAATTAACGAGTCTCGCAAATTCCGATGTCTTACGTAGAGTTCTACACTTCGTGAGAAAGAAATCGTCTTTTCTTTTATCGCCTCAACGACAACACGCCACATTAAAAATCTTATAAATTGTGTCAGTAAATCGATTACCTTTGTGGAGCCCTCTAATGTTGCCAATTTCAACCAAAATTGTTACACATTCGAGTTATGTACAATCGGGAAACAAATTACTGTGAGAGTAATACACCCCATCACCCGTCGGTGTTGGGAAGGGAAGTGGTTGAGTCGTAGAAAAAAATAGAGAGTCTGCAACCCCCAATGTAGCCGTGGCCAAGTGTAGCCAATCGAAGTCGTGGATTTTTAAGGGAGAAAATAATCCTTCGTATGTCTTCCTTCGTAGGGGAAGTAAAGTCGGCTGTCCCATGTTAGTAGATTTACTGCATGTGAAAGATCCTCAAGTCTAAATGAAACCTCTGAGCTAAATTCAAAGTGCTTGTTTCGTCGTCCAAATAATACCTTCTTTCTCCGCTAGTTGGAGAAAGGAGCGTAGCAAAATTTGCGTGGTCGTACGGAAGAACAGGCCTCATGGTCTGAATCTCGCCACGTAAAATAAGGCATCGATTCGATTCAATGTACAGAGCTTAACACCTACCCTCTGTAATGATGATCATAGCAAATATATTAGGGAGGGGCGGAGCGGAGTTGAGTCTGTTCACAATAGAACGAGGGTGCAAATAAAATTATATTTTAGATAGAATTATTAAAATAAAATTACACCATATAACATTATTTTACACTACGCATTACGTTTTGCTTTATCTATGAAAGAAATGGGTGTGTAAATGCCCCAGCAATGAGGGCTAGTGGCTGAGGGCCGCGCGCCGGCAGGGCGTGCGCGTTGGCTCCGGCGCCACAAGGGAGCTCTGTGCTGCTCTCTTCCGGTGCGCGCTTCCGCTCTCGGCGGCAGGACGCAAGTGGAGCACACACGGCCCCCAAGAGACCTCTTTTCTGCTACACTAAATGTTTTTTTTCACAGTTACACATCCTTTATCGGAACGTAATGCTTCCTGAGAAAACTTACAATACAGAAACTGAGATTCTATTGTTTTCTGGACCCCTGATTTCAGGAAAGCTTTTATAAAATGCATGTACATGCTTATTGGGCTAACGAAATTACGAATATACAGGATCGAATACGAAAATACGAATATACGAATACATAGGATCAATATCATATTTTCTTCTAGAGCCAGAATAGTCTCGAAATCATGTGTTCTAATCGGCGCTTGAAAAATTATAAGTACAAATAAAATAATTTATATAGAGAGATGCACTTTGTGAACTTGCTTAGAAGCGCACACTATCAACAAAAACGATCTTGATTCGTGTATCGGTCAGGCTTGTTCGATCGTTCACCCCATCGTTGGTCACCACTCCAACCAATTCAACTCTACGAACAGTTTCGGACTTTCAAATTGATTGGTTGAGTTCGAACGATTTATGGCACCAGGAAAACCTGTTAACTGGATTAATTTTCAATCACATTAGAACAAACATCTGGACTGGTATTTTTTCCAACTTCAGTGTCCAACGTGAATTAGCTACTCGACTTGTCTGTAACACATGCCACCGGTTCTCGGCCATTCTGTTCCAAGAGTGACTGAAACCAATTATTATCATTTACACAAGCTGGCGACATTAGCCGAATTGCTAAGCTACGCCCCGCGAAGTCACGGAAGTTAAGCAACAAGAGACACCACGGATTCCTGGATAGGTGACTGTTTGGGAACCCCGGTTACTAACGGCCGTGAGCCCCTGGCCGAAGATTTAAAAGGCAATGACTGTGACGTGACGAGTAAAGACAAAATTTACCGGAGGATTGCGCCAAGAATATACATGCGCTTAATGCCTATAACATGGTTAAGAGTCGTTGCGAAAAAGATTCAACATAATTAAGAAAAAAACTAATCGTGGAGGATAACTTGTAAATATCAGTGTCGTTTTGAGCCGCGCCGTCGCTGACAGGCGAGGTGTAAAAACGCCAGCTGGGCCGACGGACGTGCTTCGAATGCGCCGGCGTCTCGCTTGGCTGTGCCCGGGCGCCTGCTGGTGTCTGGGCTGCGGCATCTGGCGCAAGCGCCGCCTGATAGCATCGGCGCCTCCCCGCGCAGGCGGCGCTAGGCGGCGCTGCGCTGGGCGGCCCACGGGAGCAGAACGCAGCGGTCAAGAGCAGCGCTGCGAAGCGGAAGCTGGCATTTGCCGCCGGCGCATCTCCCTTCTTTCTTCTGCGCGTTTTACTTTCTTACGTGCGTACACAGGGAGTACGTACGTACGTATATAGGGACTCTACACGTAGTATAGAGAACGCTGCGGCAAAAATCGGCGATTTTTCTACAGAAAGACTCTTTTTGTGGGGCCCCGATACAGAAAAAGTCGATAAATCTTATTATAATATGTAGCAAATTACTTCCTCTAACATGTTTGAACATGTCTTTGAACGATCCTGGTTCATTGAAGACCCTTCTCTGGAAAGGTTGGGGGAGAGAATTCCTCTGGTCAGTGATGATCATACCATAACATACTTGGGAGTGAACTACTCTTCTCTGTAACGGCTTCCCATGTAAAGCATCCATATTGAATTTGATGGAAGCAGTGACGAGGCTACAGAAGGCGCATTTAAAGCTCACTCAGAAATTGGCATTACTCCACACCTACATAATGCCACATTACCTCTACCAATTAGTTTTATCGAGGCCATCTATGTCGATGCTCAGGAAAGCGGACTGTCAAATCAGAGTGGCAGTCAAACAGTTCCTACACCTGCATATGAGTACTATTTTACCTGGCCAAGAGAGATGGAGGACTGGGATTTCTGCGGCTCGCCCAACACGTTCCTAGGGTAGCGTTGAACCTAGGGTTACGACTAGAAAAATCTGCAGATTCCATTTGCAGATGGCTGAGCTCCTGTCCGAGTTTCTACCAACGAACATTTAAAACCGCCAAAGCATTGAGACTCAACTGGCCCTATACCGAACAAGATTTAAGATCTTATAAGAAGAAATGCACCGATGACGATATAGCCGCCTTGGAGAAGCTGGGATCCCACGGGAGAGCGGTTAAGGTGCATATAAACGATCCGATTGGAAATGCCTTTTTGAAAGACTATAATCTTCTGAAACCTGGTCTTTTTATCACTGCTCTCCAATTGAGATCAAATACCGCTGCCAATAAAACTACTCCTAGTAGAGGAAGTTCAAGAGAGGATGTATACTGCAGGAAGTGCAATACAGCGGTAGAAACTATGAATCACATGCTCGGTCAGTGCATTTTTACGAAACCAGGTAGAATAAAGCGTCATGACGAGATAAAGAACTTTATAGAGGGGAAGATGCTCCGGAAATCAGACACTGTGGTGTCCACGGAAGCCACTTTCTCCGTGGCCGAAGGGGTTAGACTCAAACCTGACCTGGTAATAAAAAGCCTGGAGGGGGTCCATGTGGTCGATGTGACTGTCCGCCACGAGGATGGGTCTAACCTTCTAAAAGCAGGGGAGGAAAAAGTGGTAAAGTACCAACCAGTCATTCCCCTGGCAGCCCAACTTCATGGAGTGCCCAACGCCAGAATCCTGCCTGTGGTGGTTGGAACCTCTGGGTCTATGCCAAGATCAACAGTCAGTGCCCTCAACACGTTGGGGATCATGTCTCGGGGAGATTTACTGACTATCTCGTTAATTGCTCTCAGATGCTCTATTAAGATTTACACACAATTTGTAAATTACGATGGAGCAATTTAGCATTGCTGGCAGTAAATACAGGAAATGAACTTCTTGGTCCCGTGGGGAAGTCTAGGGAACCCAGGGGATCCGACAATGCCTAGAATATACCTAGTTACCACGCCTTTAAGTGGGAAGTGTATGCTATTTAATGTAGCATATAGAAAAGTGTGTAATCATATTTCACAATTAGTGAGTCCTTGATATTAAAATTGCGTCCGTCTGTGATCAACAATAGCCTCTATTATATCACTTACTAATCTTTATTGATTGTTTATTACTTGTTATGTATTTATTTTTCTATATCTTATAATTTGAGAAAACCATTGATATAGATTAAAACGGAAAACACATCAATCAAAACACATATACGTACAATGCTTGTGTTACATATAGGACGTTTCACGAAACAATTTTTTTTCGCATCTTCAGGTACATCTCTGTAAATAGTCAAATAATCTAAATTAAAATCAATTATTGAAGATATTTAAAAACAACATACACGTGCAAAGCAAAAAGAGAGACTCACCGTGTCAGTATTCTAAAATAAGTGTATAGTAGTATATTTAAGTAATTATTTTAAGAATATTATACATAAGATTTTCTCAAAATCGGCTCCAAATTTTTTTCTTTAATGTTTGTACGGAGAGTGCTAAATGTACCGTATAAAACAAGTTAAACGCCATTTTGTTATATTTAAAATGTACGTTTCTGCAAATTTTGAAAAAAAATACATCTCTCACGTTAATATTCACATTGCCAGATATGACAATGGTGTACATTACTGCATTTTTTAGTACAAGTGCTTCAAATACGAATGAAATGTAATCAACCGCCAAATTTGTTCTTTAAATGTTTTGTAAGGGTAGTGCGAAATGCATTAAATAACATGGCATAAACGTCATTTTGATATATTTATTTGATTTTCCAAAAAATTCACAAATATTTTTTAAATACCCCTCACGTTATTATTTCCATTACCGGGTTTTGTATACATTATTGCATTTATGAGTAGAAGTGCATTAAATGATTTCCAATAATGTTTCTCGAAAACTCAAAAGGGTTCTTCGAAAATGACCCGAAAATTGCGCATTTTCGGGAAAGCTCAAACGATATTTTTTTAAAAACGGTTCCGTTTTTTCAACGAAAATTTGCACATACGACCTGTTTTTCCTCTCCTCCAATATTCTTAAAGTCATATTTCAGTTATAGTGGTAGGTATACAAAAAAATTAAGAAAGCGTGAAAAAAATTGCCTTTTAGGTGGCAATAGATGTCAACTGAGAAGACGTTGGAGCATAACTGAAAAGATAGATCTTCTTCAGGGCACTCTCGCCCTGAGAAAGACCACGATAGGATGGTCGAATCGTCGCCATCAAAGCCCTCGACGCGGAGTCATCCGGACAGCTGAGAGCCTTCGTAGTACGAGAAAGTATGTGCTATTCTGTAACCTTGATAGTTATTTTTCGTGGTACACAACTGGATAACATATCGACCTATCCCAAGAGCAAACCAATCGCAATGACCGCCGTCCGTCACAAACAATGGAAGTGAATGGACTACTGCCAAAGATAGATGAAGATAAGTATACTTATTGCAAGAATTGTTATTCTTGTTCATGTGATTTTTTCTCACAAGAAGATGATTTACAAAAAGTATTGAATGACGTACAGCAAAAAATAGTGCACGTGGAAGTTTGCAAACCGAGGTGATAGACGAGGGTTATAATCAACGGAGTATTACTATTTGCTTTTTACATATCGACCTAATAATAACTACAACATCTGTCCTGTGATGAGACTGCTATGTCTCTCATACACGAATTCAAGGCGAATTTAAAATGTCAACTGATTCCAAGAATATTATTATTGAATTTTAAAGACACTATGAGCTTTTTAATTTTCCGGCATTCCGCTTAAAATCTTCCGTGTGGGTTTGCAATTGTCCAGAGCTAGATCAAGTTTTTCACGTAGTCCCAATACGCAGGTTATGCAATAAGGAAACAACATAACTAATTTATTTCAATTGAAAGTAAATCATCAATACCTATAAGCTTGAATTAAAACAAAATGAATAGTATTTAGTAGTACTTACATTGAAAAGGAATCTGCTATTTTAAAGCAAAGTACCATAACGTTGCGAAATCTGTATTAAAAGTTTTGAAAAATGTCAGATCGATTAGGAAATGAAAAAAATGCCAGCCTTTCTTAGTCTGTTAATATTTCAGTTATAAATCGTTAGATTATCAAGCGATGGGTGAGAAGGTATTGATTGATACACATGAAACTTTAAGTCATTAACGCCAAACATAATTTCGTGCACAGCGGTCGCCCATTGTCGTCGCATTCGTAAGTGCACTGTCATTATTGAGGCTCTTTGGTAGCATGTATGTGCAACTTCTAGTGATAAACCTTTGTAATGGTGATCAATTATACTACTAGAGTGCTCCAAAACGCCAAACGATGGTTATGTGAGCTTTTTTTTCTAGAAGAAGTAGCAAACCGTTAGAACTTAGCTCTTTATGCCCCGTCAAGTCTATTAGGAAATGAAACAAATACCAGCCTTCTTTCTTAGAATCTGTTAACATATCAGTAGTAAATCTATGGATTATAGAGCGAAGGGAGAGAAGACATTGACAAACATGCAACTTTAAAAGTATGTATGCATGTATTTGGCGTTTTGGGGTCTGTAGTCCGACTTCGCCGGCTAGCTACCGGTGTCCCACATGTCTGGGCCAAGTTAAATACCCATGCTTGCGGGTAAGAGCGACATGAGGCGAACATGACATATTCTCTTCACCGTAAGTAGCAAGATCCGCCTGCTTGAGCATTTCTTCGTCACACAGCTACAGAAAGTGGGACGATTTTTAAGCAAAACTACAACTCTATTTTTGCCTCGACCGGGAATCGAACCCACGACCACAGCACGAGAAGCTAGTACGCTGCCCATGAGTCACTCCAGAGGCCAACTTTAAAAGTCACCCGTTTACTATCCCCCGATGAACTTGCCGAATCTTTTAGCATAGGAATCCACAAAAAGGCTCTCTGTCCCGTGCTGGTGGAGGTCGAATCATGACGGGGGAAGGGGGAAAGCGGGGTGCGCAGAGCAAGGCCGCCCACTTCGCCCCGAGGGCGATTGTCACGCCACTGCGCACGCGCAGACCAAGCGGATGATCTCCGAGCAGCAGCGAATTCCCACGCAAAAGCGCAAGATGGTGTGATTGGCGGCTCATAAGGGCGCCTCTGTGCCACGGGGACCTTGGAGCCAGGCCTTCTAGGAATGCAGCCCCTAGCAGGCACGACCGCATTACTCACATAAGGTGGTCCCGAGCGAATATTCCTCAGTTTGTGAATCGTTGTTTTAAAACTTGAAATAGCTTCATATTAATCACATATTTGTGAGTTATAAGTTTTTGGACTGGTGCTGTGCAAAAATATTGCAAAACCAATTTTATTTTATTTTCATAAAAAAACAGTAAAAAGTGTATGTGATGTATGGGGGAGAAGTATAATCTGAAATTGTTTTTAGCTGCAGAATTCTTACCCACATCCTTTACTATAGTATGTACGTGAATAAATAATAAACTTAACATCGAAGGGAGATTGAGAACACTTGAAATATTTGCTCCCAAGGAAAGGAAACTTATTTGAATTTGCAAACGATTTTACAAATTACGGATTTGATTTTATATTAGTGCTAGCAAAACAGCAACCCAAACCCCCAGGCTCTACTTATATCGAATTTAGCAAAAGGAAACCTAAAAAAACATGAGCTTAGTGAAGCTACATGTGAAAACCCAAAACAACGTGCCAACTTAGCATTTGCTCGATGGATCAAGGAAAATGGAACAAAATACCTGGTGTTTTATAGATACCACTTAGGCATCTTTTGACGCCTACAACGCGCCTTTCAACGGTCTTCAAGACACCGTCTCCGAGTCAGGTACGGTGATGAAGTGTTGCGTGTGGGTGTATTGCGGATTGCATTATGCCTGATTTTCGTAGCAATCCTGATCTAGAGAAGTTGTACATTTACATCTTAAATCTGTCTGATGTACCCTTGAGAGGATATTCACCTTCCTCTAGTGCTTATGCTGGACTTTGTGAGGACGGGCTTATTTATCGTAGAAAACCATCGTCTTTGCTTTAGCGAATTATATACAATACACTGAATCTTACAGTTTTGAGTAAGTCAGTTTATTGATAATACATCAATTACCATATTGATGTACTACTGTTGTTTCTAAAATATGGATACTTAAACATTTTATTAAGTCGGGAAACATCCAATTTATCCACATTTTCATTTTCTGAACGTCTACTATTTTAGAAATGCATCTCCGGGTAACTTTTGGGTGTAAATTGAATCCACATGCTTTCTATTAAGTATCCCTTAAAATAAAAATATTTCCCCCATAAGGGTCTCAAAATGTTAAAGAGAATTTTATCGAAGAAAATGCTGCGACAATTTTACGATTTAGTATTCTCCGCAGACGAACCTCGACATCACATAATCAATAGTAAATACTTTTTCGGGATTAGAATGAATAAAAGGTGTTTTACGACCAAATTTTGTTACGGGTTATTAGTGATGGTAGAATTTATGCCTTTAAATGTTTGAAAATCGCATTTTGTAAACAGGGCTACAGCTATTTACAGTATTATAAAAATTAAGATTTAGCATTTTATAGCATTTGCTGAGATAATTAATATTAAGTGAGGAGTTTTTTAGATAAAAAAATATTTTGGTGTTTTTTGATTTTCCCATTAAATCATAAAATAGGAGAGACTAATTTAATACTTTGTCATTTGTGAACTTCAACAAACATAAAAGCCTATGAAGCGTAAGAAAAACGCGTGCGCCCTAGGCGTGGAGCCGTCCTCTTCTTCCTGTGACCCACATACAGCGAACTGGGGAAGCTGAGGGCCCTTGAGATGGCCCTGAGCGCTCAGGATTTAGGATCAATTTTTTAATTCTTATTTTTTACTTTGTTTAGTCAGTTAATTTTAACTATAAATTAATAAACGCGGCCGCTCTGAAATTAAATGTTTTCAAACATGGACGTTCAGTTTTCGTTGTTACATCCCTCGATAGAGAGCGAACACGAAGGAAACAACAAAATGCAATTTAGCAATTATTTCCCAGATTCACGCTCATTTCGTACTTTGTACGTGATTTCGCATTTTGCGATTGATTTCGCATTTTATCGCAAACTGAAAATATTTAGAAATATACTGTACCAATCGTCAGACATAGAATTACTAATTTTTTCAGCATTTAATAACATTTCGAACTTTTAGCAATTGCTACCTCTACGAATTATTCGTTTGGTTTCAATTTTTATTATTATTTTTTTTAGTATACGAGAAAATGAAGTGAATCCTGAGTGAAGTCGCGAAACACACGAAACATTCGGTGGATCTCCATCACACCCTGTGGTCATGTAAGAACTTTCTGTGCTCCAATTCTTGTATGTCATTTTTTCACGTGAGTAGTAGCTCTATCATTACACACAAGACGGGGTTTGCATTTGCACGCACAACCGTTTGCGTAAGATCTTTTCATTTTCCGCCAAGGCCAGTAATAATTGCGGTGTACCACGTTTGCAGAAGAGCCTCTTCTGCCGTAACTCACGCCTGCTCGTGAGTGATGAGTGATATTTTGCAGGCTCTTGGTGCTCTGGGGCCCGCAGCGGATCCAGGGCCACATAAGCAACATGCCCCCCCCCCGCCGCCACGCCGACGTTTGTTTGTAATTTTACCCAATTTATTCGAAACATACTGAAGGCATCGTATTACAAGTATTTCCATTAGGAATATTCATTTTTTAACATTTCGAGCAAGTCATTTTTAATTTAAAAAATATTATTTAAAAAATACTTTTACTTATATTTAAATGTATTCTTCTTCATACATGAGTACTGGAATAAACAGTATTGAAAAATTTTACCCGTGTTTATCTCCTTGTTTTATTTTTTAAATGTCTGTGAATTGTACCACAGATACTTCTGAATCTATTAAGTTTTCATCTAAATCAATGTCCTTTTCATAAGATACATAACAGCCTAAATATTTGAAATATTTTACTTGTTCTAGTATCTTTTCTTCTTCTTCCTCTATTATTATTATTATTATTATTATTATTATTATTATTATTATTATTATAGTTATAACGGGATACTTTCCTTTGAATGCCATTGTTTTAATTTTTCAATGGATACTTGAAAGCCATAATCTGCAACAAGTTGGTGAAGTTTGTAAACTGCCATCTGCATTTTACCTTCTGAGTCTTGTATTATTTATCGTCCGCATATAAAAGAGAATTTAAAAGGTTTTATTAAAATAGATTCCTGGATTTACGTTCAACTTCCGTGTTCTAAACATGTCGTCTATATATATAAATAATTAAAAAGGGTCCGCGATAAAGAACAACCTTGTCTCACTCCTTTATTAATGGGAATATCTTCTGTCAATATCCTTCCAACTACCAATCTGATGCTGGTGTCTTCATAGAAGCTTTTCGTGGCTGCTACAAGGGATATCCTCATTTTTGTTTTCGAGAATGCTCCATAGCAAGTTTATATTTACATTGTCAAATGCTTTTAATAGGTCTAGAAAATCCAGGTGAGTTACGCAATTCAATTCTCGCCGTTCCTCAGTAATCCTTTCTAAAGTAAAAATTGAATCTGTAGTTGATCTTCCTTTTCTAAATCCCATTTGCTCTTCAGAAATTAAATAATCGACAATTATTTTTAATCTTTCGTTCTGTAATCAGTATTGTATTCTGTAAAAGTATTATTTTAAAAATACAAAGTGATCAAATGTTTGTTACGTACGGATGGGGTCAAACAAAAATTGTCCATTCCCTTCCTTAAATACTTCATAAATCCACCCCTGTGCACTCCCTATTCATTCACAGAACCAAACTAATTGAACTATTTACACATACGAACGATTTTTTTCCA
Organism: Teleogryllus occipitalis; assembly: GCA_011170035.1. Taxonomy (NCBI): domain Eukaryota; kingdom Metazoa; phylum Arthropoda; class Insecta; order Orthoptera; family Gryllidae; genus Teleogryllus; species Teleogryllus occipitalis. The sequence continues at coordinate 115,228 of BLKR01002716.1, forward strand.
AATGATGGAATGATATAGAATACGTCGAGAAATGGTCTTGTAGTGCTGGAATTAGTCTTTGTTATTGCCAAATTCAATTTGCCTTCTGTTCACCAGATGCCATTTTGTTACTGAAGCGATTTAAACATCTGCTGTAGCAATGAGCAAGTAACCCCACCAAACCTAGCTTGAATGCATCAGCCTTTATATTGCGATTTCGCATGATGAATTAGTTGCTATAAAGTAAATATTTGTTTATTTCTGTTTTATGTTTCTTTACTTTTGTCTAAGGATAGTACGAAAATCATTCCACATTTTATTTCTTTCTGTCTGAAACAGCATATACTCAGAAGTTCAGAACACAGCCACAGCATCTTCAAGAGATGACTAGGGAAACCAACGTTAGCAACGTCATGGACAGAGGACGTGTCATTCCTCGACAGGTCATTGAAAGGGAATAAAGTCTGCACTGCACACGTGCGTACGTAAGCCTTGCCCGCATCATTTAGCACAGATACACCCTGCGACCTGAATGACGCACAAGAAATGAACCGTGAATGTTTTGGTTCATTAGCCAAATCGTTTTCACTGCCCAGAGGAAAGAGCGTGGCAGTAAGAGGGGCGCTAGTGAAACGTCCATTACATTAACCCGGGAGTTCTCGCAATAGATCTGTGAGATCCAAGCCACGGAAATTTTATGCTCCTGAATTATTGCGATGAATTAGTCGTCTGATATTTCATGTATTCCTTCACTGTACTTTTCTTAGATCACCTGGACTTTTATTTTTATCCTTTTGCTGAGTCGTTTTCTGTGAGCATGTTGAAACTTAATCTCTGCGCTCCTCGATATGTCAAACACGTTTGGTGCAATGCCACCAGTGCATTGTGAACTTCTGGACTGAGGGGTACGCATCATGGCATTATTTTCAGCCGTATCTACAAGTGCCCATTCAGAAAATGTAATAATTTGTCTTATCTACAATTGACTGTCCTAATTTCTTACCGAAGAGAAAGAAGATCTGCAAGAGACGTCTATATGGAAATAAAAAAAAATGTGTACCTTTCAAAATGGAAAAAGAACAAAGACTTTCTAAATATTTTTGTGGAAATTGTATTTAATATTATGTAATAGGATAATAAGATGTTTAATTTTTTTTGTGAGTACTTTGTCAATTTTTACCTTTCTCACCATAAGTATTCAGGCAAGAATTCTGCAGTATAAAATTCATTGACAACTGCATTGGGAGACATGTACAAACTGAATAAAATACGTTTTTCAGTAAATGGACCTTGAGATTATTAACATTCAAAAACATTTTTCAGCCATATCTGAGAGATACATTGCGGGCACTGGCGTGACTCTACCTATTGCGGGCACTCCGAGTTAAAGTGCTCCGCTCAGGATTTCAGTATGCACAAGTTCCGACGAATGCAAATTAGTCTTCTTGACGCTCTTCTTAATGCAAGTGCTAACGTTGTTAATGCATGCATTTTCATGAATGTTTACGTTCTTCCTACCTGCAGTCGAAAATGGTTAGCTGGATGTCTACAGTATGCTTGTCACGGCACAAGAGGCCATTAACATAACGACTGCTAAGCATCAATTCACGAACCTGCATTGCAGCTCGAGTGCGTGGGATTCGCTTGCGGAGGCGTTGGAGGGCGCCAGACAATTCTAAAGCCAACGACTTAATTAGTAGTCACCTTTCTTCATAAAGCAAACAAGACACAATTTTTAGATTTTCATTCCAACCGTTAAAGTCATGTAATTGAACCAAATGTCCCTGTATTTACGTTCACAGAGGCTAGCACACCTGGAGATTAAAAGGGTTTCCATGCTCGTGAGTATCAGTCTCATGGGAAATTAAATTAACAAAAGGATAATCTTGCTTTTCAAAAAAAATTTAAGAAAATTTGAAGTGTGAAATTCTAGGTTGAATTTGATAGATTAATAATGCAGTTCAATGAACAGGTGAGGTTTATGGCACATTAGTCTTGCGAATGACCTCTACGCAGACCAAAAGTACTTCCACAACTAATTACTCGTAAAAACGTTGGAGCGACACTTTCATAATGAAAGGGTTATTTTTTCTATTATTATAGAGGTGACAAATTCATTATTTTTTCAATTTTGATGAAATAGGTTACGCTCTTCCAAAAACTGTGAGAAAGGTCTTACTCGTAAATCAGGAAAGATTCTACGTCATATTTCTTAGGGAGCCAGGTAATAAAATATTTTTAAAAGAACGCGGGTAATATCTAGCTTCCTTTCGGAAAAGACTTGGTGTGTAATTGTTTACAATTCTTTCTTCGTGTTATGGGAGATAACTATTATTGCAATTAACAATAACTATATTATTACCACAACATTTATTACTCATAACAATAACTATATTATTGTACGTATGTATGTACTCTGCCTCATGAGGCTAGTGTCTGCTGCTTTATTGTTATTCATTTCTATCTACTCGTTTTTCATACGTCCTAGATATGTATTTCCACCCGCCCTTTTTAGACTATTGCATTTCGACTATTGCATTTCCCTTTATTTTGTCCCGATATGTAAAACGGTCCATTATATTTCTCTGCACAATTCTTATATGGCTTCTTTCTTCCAATGTTCCTTCATTGAAAGAACTGAATCGGAAAAAATGTGTTGCAATATTAAACAATTTACAATATAGTACAATATAAAATTTGAGCGACTTACTAGCAAAGATATTATTTTTTACTACGCTAACTAAATTTTAGTTTTGTTTAGTTTTTAGTGAAAAATATAATTTAATAACATGCAATGTGTTAAACATCCTGGAATATAATTTGTTTATGTGGTAAATGCATGCAAATTATTTCTTGACTTTGGCAATTTGAGACCGGGTTGTGTGGTTGAAATCTGTGCTCAGGCCGTGAGTGGCACGGACGCGTCGGGCACCCATTCTAGTGATGGCAAATTTCACCACAACATCGATACATCGATGTTTCGATACATCGCTAAAGGTTTTGCGATGTCGATGAAAACATCGACTAAAAACATCGGTGTTTAAAACGTCGATGTTTTAATTTTAGACTAATAAACATACTATTTTCCTATTCATTTTTAATTACAGTGCGTAAAAAGGATAAATTTTATTGTTTGGTTACCAGCATGTTAGTAGTGTGTTAATAAAAATTATTATCGAATGTAAAGAATAAAATTAACAATAAAGAACATCGTGTTTCGCTACCTTACCCTTTAGTCACTTCCATTCATACACCATCGAAGTAAAACCATCTAAAATTCCCTCAGATTATACACACATGTGCAGTGTGATAAAGAGGATGACGCGAAACAATGATATTGCTGTGGATTGCCGATACTCTACAACGTCCCTAAACCCCATTATTAAAACAAAAGTACATTAAAAATTTTTAAAATCTCGATATTTTTGCAACAAAATATCGTTGTGAAGAAAACATCGAAACCAAACATCGATGTCAGTGTATCGCTGTTTCTAGTGGAAAACATCGATGTTTTAAAAGAATCGATATTTTTTGCCATCCCCAATCCATTCCCGCTTCGTTCCGCCCTGACCCGCACTGTCCTCCGCGCGGCGCTGCGTCCGCGATGCCTTATTCACGACGCGCCCCCCCCCCGCCCCGCCCCCACCGCCAGTCGTCCTCACCCGACCGCGCGCCCCCTCTGCGCTCTGCTGCGCACCGGCGCACCGGCGCACAGGCGCCCGGCGCGTAGGCGAGGACGAGATCTGCGCTCGCACTGGACACTGGCTGGGGCCCATGGCATCAGTTCCATTCAATCACTTATGTGGAAACATAAGATTTCTTAAACTGGGAGCGGTGGCTCAGTGTATCAACTAGCTTGTAAGCTAGATCGAATTCAGTTGCTGTCTGGAGGAGAATTCTAGCGGCCGGCTGCTCTGATCGATAGTTTACCGTGATTTCTCCGATCAACACCAGGTGAATACCGGGGCAGTACTCTAACAAACGGGCCGCGGACTGCGCGCGATCTTTCCTTCCTCTTCCTTGTCCTATTCACACTCCTTACACACACACACACACACACACACTTACACTAACACGCATTACACTACCACACATTCCGGGAGACCGGTCGGGGACTTGGAACTTGTCCCGGCTGGGGCGGTGCCCCGCTGGTGGGAGATACCTGGTTGGCGAAAACCCCGCTAGTCGACGGTAGGTCGGCGCCGGATCTCGCCATCCAGAGAGGGAAGATCCCCGCCACCTCCCGATGAAAAATCATGCACTACACTTACGGGACGAATGACCTCGTTAGTTGACGCGACCGAAATCACTGACAGTCATAAGGTTTCTTAAAAAAGGAAGATTCTAATCGACAGACACAAACCTTAGATTCGAACATTTTAAGAGGCAAAATAGATTCCGCAAGAGTAAAAATACGATAATAACTTGTGGGTAATAATATAAGTAGTTTATTTTCGTCCAAAATGTGCCATAAAAATACGAATATAAAATGAGGAAAGTTCTAAATGACAAAAGTCAAAGTACAAAATGTGTATTAGAAAACCATATAAAATGTAATAATTTTGAATCAAGAAGTATTTACCAGTTTCCAGTTTCAGTTGTAAAGTAATCATATTTGCAGAACCAAAGATAAGTTCCATTTTGTGACTTTTTCATTCTTTGTTTACTTGATCGGAAATTGTTTGGTGAAACAACACAATCATACAGATGCGTTAGGAAGAGAACGAGTATGGACACAACGATAAAATTTTCTTACGCTCTCCTCTCTGAATATCATCGAAATTAATCTTGCCGTCTTATTGCACTGGTAATTTAGGACAATAACGACAGTTAGCCATGACACCAAAAGAGTCTCTTCAGTAATGAGTCCATAAAAATGTTGTTTCTCTTTACGAGGATTTCACTCTCCTTACCAAGATGAAGTGTAATGTATTTAATACTCGTTAATGCCAAGGAAATTTCAAAATAAGGCAATATGGAGAATTAGAGGCAAATGAGTAGGTTTTGTTTTTGTTGAGGGATCTAAATGCCACCAAACGATCTCTCTTGTTTTCGAAATAGTAAAAAGGGCAGCATGACAATCGGAGATCTTATAATGTGTGTTTCGACACCGAAGTCTCTTCTTGTGGACAAAATCCGCTCCCCACATGCGGCCACCGGAGCGGGTTGCCAGTGCCAGAGCCTGGGGCTATCGCCGTCTTCATCTCGCAAGCGAATGAATGGCCGGTCGCGTCACGACGAAATCTGCTCTGGTTTCGTTCCAGCGATGATTAGGGTCACGTGCGGTTGACTGCATTTTTAGTAGTTGAAACAAAATCGAAGGTGCTACAAATTTAAACGGAATATACAAGTTTCCACGTCATTTTGGCGACTTAAAACTCCTTTTGTATAGCCTTACTTTGCCTTCAGAGGTGAGGATACCTTCTGATGGCTGTCCAATATCTCGAACTGATCATGCCATTTCATATAATTCCGAGATCATTGATCTTTTTATAGTAACTTACAGTTTGTTCCGGCTGCTAAAATTTTACTTATGAACCACATGTGAACTTAACTATGTGTGAAACAAAATTCAGGGCATGTTTCAATATGACACAATGGGACATTATCTCATTTCAGTGAAATTCAATGCACACACGGAGGCTGGCGGGAACAATCCCAGCTCGACGCGCCGAGCTGCGGATCCGATGAAACATTAATGTGCCCCTATAACCAATGCACAGCAAGCGTGGCCTTCCTCACAGGACATGCCACACGCAGGCCAGGCTTCCCAGCCACAACCCCAGCCGACGTGCCGCTACGCGGACACAAGATTGACACCTGTCTCCTTTCCCGCGCATGTGGAAGGAACGAGAAAGCGCAAAAATCTTTCAGTCACGGTTGAAGGACGCTTCATTAACATTCAAAACATCGGATGATCCCGTAGGCATAGAACGTGAGTAGACGCCGCTTATGACTCAGCTTTCCAAACCTGTCAACCCGCCTCCTACTTTGCATTCATTCGAATAGAGTGGAAAATGCATGGTTTTCAAATGATAACCATTTTTATATTATCTCAAGTTATTATTGTATTTTAATTGTGATTTTGTTGACTCAGTCGTGAACCATAGGGAATGTAGAATAAAAGGTTTCAATCATTAAAGCTGTGTGGGCATAGGAAAACGTTCAGCATTCTACGAATAGCAAAGTAATAGCTGCAGAAACGCTACAATGCGAAGAAAATCGGATTCTATGTAGCGCAGTGGAAAGAAGAGGAGATTGAAGGTTAGAAATCATAACACACCAGAGTTTTAAGGAATTTAATTGTAGATGTGACAGTCTGTTACATTGAAATTATATTCAGAATGTACCAGTTTTTTTATTAATAACAGTCTTAGTCATTTATTTTCCTTGTTTGTTACATGAACGTTCAGAAAAAAGGTTAATTCTGTGTATTTATTTTTTTGGGTCTATACAGAATATGTCAAGACAACCATAAATATGAATGATCTGAATTAAGTTTTTATACATTTGTTTTAAAACAAATGTGGAAAAACAGTAACCCCAACGAAAAAAGAGTGACAAGGTCTGTAATTAATAAAAACTGGTCCACACTGATTAAAATTGAAATATAACACAGTCCCATCTCCCACATCCATACAATAAAAACTGTTCATACAGTTGGTGAGACCAACAGGAAGAAAAAAGGCATGAAAAGCAAGTATTGTTGCTCACCAATCCGCGAATTGGAAATGGAAAACTTTTTATTGGAGTGTTTTCACATAAGACACAATTTCGCTCGTTGCTCCCGTACACCTTCCAGGTGGCACCGGCGTCATCGCTCGCTAGGAAGTGACAGCCGACGCGATGACCCCGAGCGCACCACCGCGTCGAGCACGTCGACAAAAAATATTTATCGCACGAGCAAAACTTTTCTCCTCCGGTTCTCAATCATATTGTGGAATCGCTGTTAATTACTTGGCTGCTTCGGATAACTATGGATAATAAGCTATTGCATTATAATTACATGCCAATGAATTAGCAAAAATGTTACGACTCTTAAGAGTTTTAAAACGGCCAATACGTACGCACATTTTGGCATACCTACCGCAGCCTGTGCATTGTCGCTTGGGCAATGACTGTTCGGAAGATCCTTAGGTTCGAGACCTGAAGTTGGCGAATTGTGATCGGTAGTTTTAGGAGGTTTCTCCTATTAATACCAGGGGAATACTACAACGGGCCATGGACCGCGCGCGATCTTTCCTTCCTCTTCCTATCGTCTCCCCATACACTCACTTACATGCACTACCCTGTCAAATGACGATCGTTTGATAGTGTAGATCAGTCGGGAGCTTAGAGCTTGAACTGAATTCCCCGATGGGCGAAATTCCCCTGTAAGTGGACGTGTAGTTCGGCGCTGGCTCTCCCCATCCATCGGGAGAGGAACACCACCAGCCCCGGGCATAAAACATTCATTGCACATAACAGGGCTTATCATAATAGTCTACGTACTGGGAATCATCAACCAACGAATTGTTGTTGTTATTATTGTGATTATTATTATTATTATATTCATTATTATTATTATTATTATTATTATTATTATTATTATTATTATTATTATTATTATGTACCGTTTAAATATGAATATTCAATTTTCCAGCTTGGTCATTTTATTAGTTAATTGGGTAATACTTACGCAAATATTGAAGATTATATTTTTCACTATCAGTCCCAATAGCTGATGACAGCACTGACGCAATCTTTCATGCAATTTCTGCAAGAGCCTGCACATCCCGTTTACAGTCTTTCACCGAACTCAAAACAATGGTTCGTTTTTTCATTCACAGGTCAAGAAAATGAAACGGTATTCCCATGCAGTTCTTCTGTGATAGATTGCTATTGACCCATGACACATAACGGAACTGCATTTAGAAATATCAGGAAAGTGAATGGATATGAGTGAAATGAATGTCTGAAGACGAGTATCCGTCCATGACCTAGTACATTTGTTGCGTACCCACACAGCTTCACGAAATGTTGGTAAAATTCGAAATTACGAGTTTATTAAGATATTAGTAATATATAATTTTTTACTTTAGTTTACTGGCTTGCAATTGGCATTGTGGTGTGGATAATTTGGAATTATTTTCTCCTATTTACTTTCTCCTGACTTCACGAAAGATTGCGATTAAGACATTAGACAGATTAGTTGTCTCCTACGTCTGAAATGGGCGTCTGAAACACTTTCGCTTGGGTACACACGGAAAGGAAACATAGTTCAAAGCCTCCTCTTCCCGCAAACTCTGTTTTGAACAGATCTTTCATGATGATGTCACTTGTAGATTATACGTTTTGAATAATGTGGAGCATAAGTTTTGTAATGATTTTATTTTAAATTTTCATTTGAACTTGAATAGATTGAAATAAAAAACTGTTTAGTTGTGGTCTCTTGTGGTCTCTTTCGTAGTCACCTCTTCCTCCTCCGTGAGAAGCGTCGCTTTGCCCAGAAGTGTTGGTCGTAACTCGTAACCGAACGCACTCGGTCGCGACCTGTGACAGACCCTTGGCTTCTTGCCAGTTCTTAACGAATCGCACACATGCATATGTCGCCAAGAATCACGGCTCGCCTGCAGAAGATTTGCCAGACTCGAAGCGACAAGTTAAAAAAGTGGTATCTTTGCCATTACTCGCGAGAAAAAAGATCGTATAAGCAGATCGGTGAACTAATCGTTCAATTACTTTTGATTGGATTCTGATTGCGACTTGAAATAAGGCAGGGAAACTTGCAACCTATTTTCAATTGTTGAAGATACAGTAACCTGTGACCCGTTGACTTAAAAATAAGTCTGCTTAAACGAATACATCTTCAGAAGCTTCTCTTCATCACAGATGTCATAAGTAGAAGACAAACAAAAATAAAAAAAATAATTGGTATGTAAGTCAACAGAAACGATATTACGATCATATTGTACCGTACTTGTTAGGTACCAAATTCGAGATGGAAAAAGTAGCGTTTGAAAGGCTTAAAGTAACAAAAAGATAAGCCACATCAGCCACAGCCTTCCGCTTTTCCTAAATATTACTATTTCGATTTTAGACAATGCATGTCTCACCTTGTAACTGCTCCAAACTCTTCGTAAATATCAATAAGACGTATAAATGACGATGGCTATATTTTAACCCCTATTTCAAAATTTCGCCCTTTTGAGATAATGACGCCACCGGATATATAAGCTTATTTTTACTGAATTCTAAAGTCACGTATTCCATAAATTAACTGTACATTTGTTAAAATAACGGAAATTTGTCTCATTTTTATTAATTTATGATTGAAAATTTACGTTTTTTTCTCCTTTCTAAAAGGTGGAAATTTTTTAAATATATGCTAGAATTTACCCATCGATGTAGTACCAAGATAAGACACTTTTCACCTACATTCGGATTTAAGTAATCATAAATAGCGGGAAGCTTACTATGGCTGGTTACTGCTCCGAGCCCGACAATTGCTTTGGGAGGAGTGCACAGAGAAAATGATTTGCAAGGGTGAAAAACGTACGACTGCATGAACTCCATGACACGTTGGAGAGACTTGTATTGTAATGCCATCGTTTGGAGTAAGTGAAGAAAAACAATTGACCAGTGTCTGATGGTCCTGGGTCGACCCCCGGCGCGCGCGCCGCCTAATGGCACGGGTTGGTCCTTCATTTCCCACAAGATCTCGCTTCTGAAATTCCAGTCGAATGACTCGTGCTCTTACTAGACCCGGGAATTTCAACGTCCCCCATTCAGCATGACAGTTATTTACGACGATAATTCAAAATATTTACTTTCTCAGCGACGAATGGAGATAAGAACATTTTCGGGGTCTGTCACCACCTATAGTGACACTTCCTGGAGATAGGATGAGAAGGAAACACCGCAGGTTATTATTGAGAGGCCAACGTAAGTTTTCCCCTGTCGATTCGTTTCTATTTTCTGCTGTAACGTTGTGCTTGTTTCTAACAATAAGACACGTTGGGTTCACCAGGACAAAGAAATAGGGATGTAGTTCAACCGAGTTCCTCGTATGATATGTACTACAAGTATACCTCCTTGTACGTACACTTGTATGTACATCTGTATGACCGGAGAATATGACAAGTAAACGTGCCACGCAACACTAATGTCGCGAAGGCAAATGATACTTGAAATCAATCCGCATATACCGAGACGCCTGCTCTGAATGCGAGAGGTCCCGCGTTCGATGGCATTGTCGATTCGCGTCAGGTGAGCGACTCACTCACCTGGCGGGAGCTCGAAGCCGGGACCGCCGTCACGTGACCGCGCCTGTCCACCGCGACCGCCGCCAGCAGCAGGAGCGTGAGCGGCGGCAGGAGCTGCAGGCGCAGCGGTGGGGCCGCGCGACGGCACATGGCGGTGACCCGGAACCTGCAGTCGGCTCACTGCTCCTCCTCACTCGCACTGGGTTATCGCGCGTCGCGGCGTCCCGGCATCGCCCGCCCACCGCGGAGCCAGGCAGAGGGCAGAGGCTGCTGCCGCCGCCGCACCCGCCCGCAGCGCACTGACTGGCGTCGCGCCGCTCGCCCGCCACTGCCGCCCGCAGCAGCGCCAGCGCCCTCGCGCCGCGGGCGGGCGCCGCCGGAACCCGCGAGGCGTGGAGCCGACGTTTGGCGCGAGAGGAGGGAGAGAGAGAGAGAAAGGAGAGGAGAGGAGGCTGTGGCTAAACCCGCGCTCGCGCACGCATTCCGGAGCCTTTCACGTCGCGGCGCGCGTGACGTCACGGAGGTAGCAGCTTCGCTTGCGAGGACCTTACTTTTAACCTTACCCTTATGTCATTCTCTCGCTCCTTATCACTATCCTGTACGTCTTATATCTGATATCTTCTTTTTATTTTAATTTATTTCTTCCCGTTCGACTTTCGGGGATTTTGACTGGTACATGTTACATACAATGAATTTACTTGACCATCCTCAGGCAAATGCGGGTCTCGGTATAACCCTTCACTATTTTTAAAATGTCATGTTTGTATAACTTGTCTAAGGGAAGTTTGCATTTAATGTTTAGAAGTGGAGGGATGTGTTTTGTGGGAAACTGTGGCGAATGATGTTTATGAATTAGGGAGGACGAAAGAGGTCTTTGGGGAATCTGGATCTAATGCGTGAAGGATTTGATATTTTCTGCATGATACATATTTCATATCCCTTTCGCATTTTCAATGTGATACCTACTTCACAATTTCCGCATGTCCTGGGCACATTCAAATGTTTCCACCATAGAGTTCCTAGTAGTTGTGGTCGCTGGAAATGTGTGAACGTCTTTGTACGTAACTTTTATTGACAAGAGGTCTGTTCCTGAGATACGATTTTGGCAGTAAACATATACGAACTAATATTACTTGTGACTTTTGTTTAACTTTCTGATTATTTACATTTCTCCTCATGTCGATAAATTCACTTCTGTCCTCCACACACTGTTTTTTGCAGGTGACCGTCGTAACAGGTGCATTCACCTCCACCTCTAACGAAGTGCTCTCATGCCCGCAATCACTCAAACGAGGGAAAGTAAATGCGCCTCTGGGCAAATTTATCTTACATCTGCAGTTCATGGAACACATGCTGCATGAATCTTGGGGGATCGTGCTTCAATGTAGTTGGATTCATTTTTAAAAATACTGAAATATTTCCCCTCCCCCGAAGTGCTAGCAGATTTGTTCTATACTACACGAAAACGTTGCCATTCTTTCAATAATTCGAAATAACACAATAACAATGACGTTCGATAAAAGCGCTGGAAGTGCTTCATACAAGTGTACATTCAAAAACTACAAATGCATATTAAATATAAAGTACAAAATATTGAAAACTGTTCAATTAGATTCAATTGTAATTAAGCATTATTATTTCAGTTGATCATCATCATCATCATCATTATCATCTTCAAGGTCTAGGCCGAACGGCCAGTTCCGGTTTGATGGTCCACCGTTTCTTTGGTCTCCCGGGATCTCGGGATCGATATTTCCATAACTATTGAGGAAGTCACTGCATTTCCATTCTATTTAAATGTTAGGTCCAATTTCTTTTATACTTTTTGGTTTGATCGAGGACTGATACCACTTTTAGCAGTTTTACATGAATTACTATATTATCAGAAGTAGGAAGTGTGGGGGAGGGGCATCGAAGTACTAATTTATTGAAGCAAATGTATTGTGTCCCAACACATCTGTCCTCATGGCGTTTCATATTTGATTTATGGCACAGGCCCATCATGCTGTTTTATTAAAATCTGCATCTTGAATGAGATGCGGTATATGGGCACAATGACTTGGTTCGAATCTCAATTTAGTTTAGACCAAAGGGTGATAACGTAGATACTTTTCGAATAAATTTTTAATTCACGATGGTAATTTTCGTCCCAATGCAATGACTTGAGTGCTTATAAGTGGCAAAGCCAGGAGGAGAGGGTTAATCGGGGGCATGGATACCTTCCCATCCTCAAGAAAGAAAACTTTTTGAAAAAATCTGTATAATTGTTTAAGGAGAGAAGGGATACAAACGTGAATTAAAAGAGATTGCCAAAGATTAATTTGTGAGGATGCGCGTGTAGTGAAGTTAATTCCATTAGCGAAGTTCTCTGGTAAACGAAAACATAATTTTGCAGCCTCGAAGTACAGTAGTTTCCCCTAAAGGCATAATTCGAAATCGTTCTCGGGGACACAGCGAAACCCGCTAATTTCTCGGATTTAGAGCGCGACTTTCATCGCATGCTCATCGATCACTCGGTCGTGATATATCGCATTCGTTCCTAACTCTGGCGACGGAGTGTGTTGGGAACTATATATTCGCATGATGCAACATCAAGTTGGCGGTGTTAATCTGCGTATAGGCACTATATACTAGACAAAGAAAAATTAACGCAGAAATAAAAAAAGCAATCGAATTGTGTATGTCGGGTGTTTTTTTTATTTCTGTGTTAATCTTTCTTTCTGAACAAATATATTAATTTCTTTTGTAATTAGTAAACAATTTACATGTTTCTGCTGTATTTATACGCTACTGAAATGCAAATTGTTGCATAGAAAGGAGTTTTTCATACCAACTTTCGAGTGGTTATTGCGGCTCAGCATTCCGAATATTCAAAGAGTTTATTAGATAAAATATATATAAAATTATCTTAAGAGCTTATTTTCGAAGTTTCGACGTTTCCTCCCTGGTCACCCTGCTGGTAAATATATAAGATATATTTAAATATACAGGTCAGCGATAGTTATGCAGCTCTAGTCGAATGAATGCGAATCAAGAGAATGTGACATTATGGGAATATAGGGCACACTTTGTCGCCACAGTTCGGAACTTCCATTTCGACCTAAACGTTTGTTCATACCCCTTTCTCGAGGTCACCCATTTTTATCTCGATATTACAGTTGATTGCTGTACACTACGCCGTGTTTAAACTCATTATTGTTACATTGACTCTCGTTAATGATACGACCTCCTCTCTCAAACTTACAGCATAGATATGCCACCGGCTCTTATTTAAAATATCTTGTCTTTTTAACGAAGGAGCTGCGGTTATCAGAGCCAAAACTGTGAGATAAACTGTAGAAATAGACATTTCATAGAAAGAGGCATTTCAAAGTGAAAAATAGGTATTTAAAAATATCAAATAGGCATTTAAAAGGCACTAAATATTTTTATTATCATCAAGGATAGCGGAAATACTAGACGAACAACTCCCTGAATAAGCAGGCTTCAGAAGAAGCTAGGGCACACCAAACCATCTACAAGATATCAGCCAAATAATCGAGAAAATTCAAGAATACAATGTAAAGCTTTATATATCCTTCATTGATTTCTCTAAAGCGTTCTATTGTGTAGAACACACTGGGAAATATATAAGAGTTTTAGCAAAGATGTACGGCCGAAACTAAGCACTAGTTTGCCCGAATCAAGAGGGTGAAGCTTTCATCTAACTCGTGAAGTTAGCGACTCGATATTACCTAAACTACTTACAGGTCTACTAGACGTAATTCAAAGATTCACCTGTATTCCGTAAACAAAACTAGAACATTACAACAGGAATCGGACTATATACAAAACCTTCACATTGCTGACTAGTGCTTTTTACCACCTCTCCCAAAATATCAAAAGATATGATTCTAGAACTTAGCAAAAATGCATTCTGCTTGGACTTCAAATGAATACCTCAAAAACACAAATTATGTCAAATGAGCTATAAAAATATAGCTAGAAAGCATAAATATAAAATATGCAAAATAATACAAATAATTGGGACCATACATGTAATCTAGAAAGATTGGAACAAAAAATAAATTATAGAACAACGGGTACATTGAGTATTCCTTCGATCTTACTAAATAGAAACATAGGCTTATCATTATAACCATGATTATGGACACTTCAGTGTTCCTTGTTATAACATACGTTTCACAAACATGGTTGTCTATTCAATCTTTAAAAAAAAGTTACTGAGGAGATGTTAAAGGAAAATGGAATGCAAGATTCTGAACATAACTTTTAGCGTCGAAGTAAACAGCTGCATTATAAGAGACAAAACAGAAGTTAAAAATGCACTACTATAAGCAGAGTAGTAAAAAGGGCACTGTGGAGGTCCTGAAAACATGGGGAGGTCATGAGGCTGAATAAAGAAAGATGGGCACAAGCCGCAACAATACGATGTCCACAAACGGGATAGATGAGTCAAGGTCGACAAAGAACAAGGTAGGTGGATGAACTCAAGAAATCAGGCGGCAACACCAGGTCGCGCGCAGAACAATGGCTGAATCACCGGAAATAACCTCGAAACCCTAGGCGTAAGCAGATCTGGACTGAAGTCAAGACTATCAAATGAAACTCTAAAATGGTACAAAAGCGGTAAAAGATAACTCGTGAAATGTTAAGAATTACATTAAGGTACAAGATAATCAAGAGAAAGATGTTGATGCGGACACTTTGTGTTAAATAGAAAAATGGTAAATGTCGAATGTCAAGTATCAAAAGTACTTCTTCAAAGTGACAAAACGAGTCAAAAAGGTTAAAGACTTCTTATGCTGAACTGGAATTATGCGAAAATGTCACCTTACCACCTCATCTCTTGTGAGAGTCGGATAAATCTCGCTGCTAAAGCAAGAGACTTTTGCACTAACGGGATATACCACAGTAATAATAATAATAATAATAATAATAATAATAATAATAATAATAATAATAGTAATAATAATAGTAATAACAATAATAATAGTGCAAAATAAATTAGGCAAATGTTGGATTTATTTATCGCTTTAATGTGCGTATTGGTTGATCATCATTGTTTACCTAAGGTTTCCAACCTACCTTTCGCAGAACTTGTGTGACAGAATATAATACCAGTTAACACGGTTCTACAGCCAACTGGAACATAAGGAAAGAATAAGAAAAAAACGCATCAGTTCATTTCTTTCTGCTCTATAATGAGCAAATATAGCAGCAGAGATTTTTAAGATATAAGTCGGCACATGCCATAAATTGAGGACTCTACTTCCGTTTGCGAAATCGTATTGTGGAATTCAATAAGCTTGTCGCTGAAAACTAGTTTCTGTATATCTGTGTACTTCTTATCGCGGAGACGTCCATCACGTGGTACAAGGGTATTCGCGAGAACACCATTTGACCCTTGGTAGAAAGCGATTCAGATACTATGTGATAATAAACGCATATTACAGAGATTGATTGATTACTGATTCCGGGTGCATAAATTGATAAAATCATTAGCCCCGTAAGTGTAGTCAATGTTTTTTCCTCGTGAGGTTGCGGTGATACCCCGCTGGATCTCACACCATATCTCACACCAGCGGGGCACCACCCTGGCCAGAACAAGCTCAAAGCTTTCGACAGGTCTCCCAGTATGTGTGGTAGTGTAGTACATGTAATATATCTGTGCAAGTAAGGGGTGACGATAGGAAAAGGAAGAGGAAGGAATGATCGCGCGCGGTACGTGGCCCGTTTGGTAGGACACTGCTCCAGTATTCGCTTGGTGTTGATAGGAGAAACCGCAGATAACTACCGATCAGAGAAACCGGCCACAAGAATTCTCATGCACACAGGTAAAGAATTTGACCTATGTACGTACCTATGTAGCTAGGTCGAAAATCTTGCCACCGTCGGACCTCGAACCCTAGGCCCTAACAGTAAGAGGCACTGCAGTGACATTAGTTAATGCCATGAACCATCTCTCGCGGTATATTACGGAGAGTTTGCGAGCTTTCCGTTGCATACCGTGTGTGAGTTGTGATCTCTGTGTCCCGAGAATGGAAGGCGATTCAGAAGGCGAGTTGAGTCAGCAGAGGGAGGACGGGGCGGCGGCACGGGGCTTTGAACCGGCTCTGTTTGTCTTCCGCCCCCGCCCTCACCCCTCCACGCCCCCCGCCTTCCTCTGGAGGTCGCTGCCAGGTAGCCGCCTGCCGCCTTGGCGGGCGTATACCGACTGCATCCCGCGGTCAACTTTTCCTAAACCGTTTACATAACTCCCAAAAAAGGCATAGTGTGTCTGCATCTCGTTCGGCTTTCGTTTTTAATGAAAGGATTGATTTCTAAGTTCACCGTGGTCTGCTTTGTATTATATTCATAGATTGTAATTGATTCATTGCTGTCTGTTTTTGAGAAACATTTGCACGCCCTTTTAGAGCACTGCCAACGTTGAAAATCACACTTCAATGTTTGTGGAAACAAAACTTAAACCTACTATCACAAAAAACTTCTTACTGCTGAATGTAACCTTCATAATCCCTCAGATTCTGCCATGTTCACGTGTGTTCGAAATTTTCTCTGGACTGGTGCGAGAACATCTATTTACGTTACTTTTGAATGGAAACAGAACTGTTTACACATTCCGAAACACCGGATGAAGGAAACGGGATGCAATCGGGTTTTGCCTTCACAGAAAACGAAAAATGAAAGATGATTATCAGAAATGCAGAGGAGAGGGAAAACTGACGGTGGGATGCAGTCGGGCGATGTCCGCGCAGTCGTCCCTACCCTCGCCCCGCCCACCAGTACCCGACCTCTCACGCCTCTAACGACAGCATGCGGCCAGGAGCGCTCCGATGCATGGACACGGGAAGTTTATCTCAATCGCACCTTCAACACACGGGTATTCGCGTTGGGGAATGGCATGAAGGAAGGATGAGTGTACGTTAAATGTTTCTAACACTGTCACACCACTTCATCGAAAATCTGGAATGTTTACAAGCTACTCAGATTGAAAATAAATTTTCTAAGTATGTAATGATTGACAAAACTCGTCCTCCTAGGCAGATGGGAAGTCGAAGTGATGGCTGCAGAATATGCAGAGGCGTGCTTTCAGATTATACAGGATGAGTCACGTACTGTTAGCACCTCCTGCAGTTTTTGAACGGTTGAAGTTATTGAAGGTATTCATTTCTGTTTTATCATTTGTATTTTTCGAGATATTGAGGTAACTGTGTTTTCAAATGGAACTGTACATGCTTTTTTAATCCATCATGACGAGCGTAAACAGTCAAATCCAATGATATACTTATTGATTGATTGATTGATTTTTGTGTTTCCGGGCGCGTCAACTGCTTTGGTCATTAGTCCCGTTAGTGTAGTGCATGTTTTTTCTCGCGAGATGGTGGTGATCTTCTTCCGCTGGATGGCGAGATCCGGCGCCGACCTACCGTCGGTTAGTGGGGTTTCCCCCTAACCAGGACTCTCCCACCAACGGGGCACCGCCCCAGCCGGAACAAGCTCTAAGCTCCCGACCGGTCTCCCGGAATATGTGGTAGTGTAGTGCATGTTAGTGTAAGTGAGTGTGTGTAAGGGGAGAGGATAGGACAAGGAAGAGGAAGGACAGATCGCGCGCGGTCCGTGGACCGTTTGGTAGGGTACTGCTCCGACATTCGCCTGGTGTTGATCGGAGAAAGATATACTTATTGTCATAGGTTAGAAAAGAATTATCTTGAGTAATGTTGATGTTTTGTGACTCCTATTTAACGGATATTTTAACGCATCGAGCACGTGCTAACGGGGAGAACGCTGCGCGACCTCGGTTGGTAGACATTTTCATTTAAAATATACGTTAAACACGAGTCGCAAAAAATAAAAATTACTCAAAAAATGCTTATCTAACATACCGACAATATGTATATCATAGGATTCGTCCTTTTACGCTCGGCAAGATAGATTAAAGATATATTTATAGTTCAATTTGAAAACAACAACAACAAAGCTGCCTCAATATATCTTAAAGTCCAAGAGATAAAATAGAAACGAACACATGCAACAATTAGCCCCATTCCCTCATGCACTTTCATGAAACCTGCATTGCAATAACTTCAACCGTTCAAAACTTACAAAGTTAAGTGACTCATCCTGTATATGACCGCGAAAGTATCGAATTCACGTATATTGTGAAACATATCATGGATTGTTTTTGAAAGGCAGAAGATGCGCAGGAGACTTCTACAACGAAATCATGTTTTGAATTTCCAAATGCAGAAACATGCACGGCGCTTCGCATACGTGAGAATATGCGAAGGTTACACCTAAGGTTAAATACTGCGTTTAAAAAGATTAATTAATCCCAACACTATTAATATTGGGGCTCTTTTTGCCTCGTTTTGGTCTCATAATGTAATGTTACTCCTGAAAATATTCTTAGTGTGATGAAACAATCACGTAGTCATTGCACGTTGAAATTCTTCATAATTAATAAGTAATAACAAATAACGCGATATGTATTGTATTCCAGAGTGCGTTAATTTTACAAGCAGCCACAACATGAAATGATATCACTCATGCCATGCAAAAGACATTGTGTCCCCGTCAACTACGTCTATTATGTTCCCTACTGACTAGTCATACTAGGAATAACAGCAGGGTACGGATGACTTGGTCTCCGTTTCTTCTGCCCATGTGCGTGCGTGCACGTGTGTGCGGGCGATGAGGCTACGGCCTTTTGAAGTTGTCCGCGGGAGCGGGGGGGGGGAGAGCAAACATCGCCGGGCTGCTTGCTCCCTCGCCCCGCCCCTGGCCCTGCAACGCCCCCGTCCAGACCTCTGCCCCGCCCTATCCCGCCCCCGCCTCACCCCTCCTCCACCTGCGCCTCAAACCATTCTCATCTCAAAATCATCTTAATGTCATTCAGTACCAACAAAACTCTCGCATTTCACATCAATTCAGTTCAGCAAGTCTACTATAATGTAAACACCGCACGTCATTTGTTTGTTCATTTCTGCGCCTAAGGGAGTGAAATACTGTGTAAAAGTACGCTCAAAGCTGAAAATATGAAGTGTGGCAAAATGTGCTTTCTGCGATGTGGATCAGTTCTAAAGGTTTAGATGTCACTGCAGCGCCTCTGACCGGAAGGTCCTAGGTTCGAGTCCTGACGGCGGCGGGATTTTCGACACTAGTTTTTCAGCTAGGTCGAATTCAATATCTGTCTGGAGGAGAATTCTAGCTGCCGGCTGCTCTGATCAGTAGTTTTTCGTGGTTTCTCCGATGAACACGAGGTGAATGCCGGAGCAGTACCCTAACAAATGGGCTATGGACTGCGCGCGATCTTCCCTACCTCTTCCTTGTCCTATCATCTCCCCTACACACACACACACACACACGCGCGCGTACACTAACATGCACTACAATACCACACATTCCGGGAGACCGGTCGGAGGCTTAGAACTTGTCCCGGCTGGGGCGTGCCCCGATGGTGGGAGAGTCCTGGTTAGGGGGAAACCCCGCTAGGCGACGGTAGGTCCACACCGGATCTCGCCATCCAGCAGGGGAAGATCACCGCGACCTCCAGAGGGGAAAAACATGCAGTACACTTACGGTACTAATGACCCAAGCTGTTGGCGCGCCGGAATCACTAACAACCAACCAACCAACCAACCGATCTAAAGGTTTACTGTAAAACCATGCCTGTCCAAGTGTGCAAGGTATTTCCAAGGCGGGTGCCCGATTGCAAACCTTTTGCAGCACAACTTCTCTCACCGAGTCGGAGCAAAGGGAGCTGAACACCGTGATACATTATGTGGGCTCTGAGACACCTGCTTGTGTGTGTACGTGTGTAAGATAAAACATATCTCACATGTTCTTCGTGAGACTTCCGCAATGTGCCACTAAACGTGCGTGAAGTAGTAGACTGAGTGTGGCGTGCTTGCAGAAGAGTAGATTGTAACAGTGGCAAATTATTCGCACACGTTTTCTTTATATCTTTCAGAATACGCCCCCCTCACTCCTTTACTAACATTAATTGAATTGAGAATAAATGTTTTCGACGCGCATTGTTGACAAAATCTAATTATGTACCAGAATTGGTCGCTCCCGTGTAAGAGTAGGTATTTAGCATCAAAAAACGACTTACAGATTCTATATAATAGTCCTGTCGTTGAAAGAACCATCCCCACTCCCCTCGCATCTAGCGAAATGAGGACTCAAAAAAATGTGTGCGGGTAAGTATGAAGAGCTTTGATAGTCATTAAATGTCAAGTGAAGCAATAGATAAGGAGTGTATTCCTTCATGTATATAAAAACAATTAAACTTCAAAGGTTTACTCCATTTCTAATGGGTTGTTCATGCAGTATACCTTGGAGCATTGAAGAATGCGGAGATGGGTCCTTGCTTTGCTTCTGGGCACTAAACTTGTATATTTCGCCATATTTCACTCACAGTTCAATGAAGACTTCATGTTCCAGTATCAGAAGTAGTGACAGACTTGTTATTTACTTGCTCTAAGAATACGATTACGTGTGGGATAGAAACAGCAAAGTATACTGATCTGATGAATTGGCATTGTTCGAGGTAATTCATAATGATGCTAACATTACCAATTTTATAATTTAATTAATAATGATGTCTAATCCAAACATAGCTTCCTATCGATAAAATTAGAATTTTGTTAAAAATCATCAATTTAAGTTATTTAGCAAAAAACAACAATAAACGAGATAAACATTATATGATTTTTATTTTTATATGAGTATCTTTAATACAAATTGAATTACATCACCTTTGGAAGACTAGGAAGATTTTTACAAACCACTGACATAGGCAGTATAATATTTTCTTAATTATTAATATTGAAGGCACTGTGATTTCTCGAGTTAATTTGAAGTTCCATTTATACATTTTTATTACATACATGTACAAAAGGAGTTTTAGGAGTCGATGTATTGGTCTACTATAAAACCAAATTACATACAAAATACTAAGTATAAACTGATCTAATTATACTAGACAGGTAATGAGGTCGTACATTATATAAAGTAAAAAAGCTACCTTTTAACCATTTTATTGCATTACACTGAAAGTGTCTTCATAAAAAGATTTTTTTTCACCAAGCCGCTTCAGCACCGAATCAAAATTTCCTGAATATAATTCGTAGTGATATAATTCACCAAATGAAAAATTAAATTCAGTAATGAACATTAACATCCTTGTATTAGCATATCTGATTCAGTAAGTATAAAATAAGTGCATTCTTGTCTCTGTTGGACCTTAATGAATGAGTTAAAAAAAGTAATAGCAATTTCGTTTTAAATTGGTCAAAACTCACAGTAAAATTTTGGAACAGTGATGAGATACTACATCGTAAGTTTTCTTAGTTCGATTTTAAATTTAATTCATTCATTTTTGGTAAAACTAGAACGTTCAATACGCAACTGAAAGCATCGAAAACTAATGGATGCAAAAAATGGCCCAGAGTGTCAAACTGTCTAATTGTTGTCTCATTTTTATCTAATTTAGTTATAGACAACGTGTTTGTAAAGGAACAAAATATGTTATTTTGGGAGTTTTGAAAGGAAGTACTGTCTTAGCCTGATGTGTACTTGATTACGTAGAAAAACATTTGTGCGTATCACTAACAATCCGTCTATCAATAATTCTCTTCTGATAAATTCATTTCTTTCAATATTTGTTTATTATTAAAAAACGCCTTTTGTTGCAGCTTATTGTACGTGTAATGCAGCCACGGTCTTCAAAGAGGATTCCGAGGGTGAGTTTAGTGTCTGCTTCAAATAATTTGTTTCCCGTTGTTTCTTTGACATCATCCACTTCTGGACTTGGACACGGCAAGAAAACAGCAGGGCGTTTACGAATGACGTGAAAGTAGCTTCATTTACTTATTGCGTTTCACTCATTTTCCTTATGTCACGTTACGTCAAGGATGATATTCCAAACAGACTGACAACAGTGCCCTGGATGGCACACCTGTTGACTCGCGTGTCCTATTTCGTTGCGCATTGCTCACGCGACCAGTTCTGCACCAGCAGCGCACCGCTGTAACAAGCTGCTGTCTTCACGTGACGTGAACGTTTAATGTACATGCTACAAGACCCGATAAAGCAGGTGGAATACCTTATTCCAATACTTGCCTAACGAAACGATAGAGTTGGTGCTTACGCCCAGGCTCCGCTTAGCGCGAAAGATAATCTTGCTTTACGCTAAACAAAAACTCGCTGTAGCTCGATAATTTTGAAAAAACACTGGATTACGTACGCATGTGTGAAAATGAATGGAAGAAAAGGTTCCCACTCCTCCACTCCGTGTTGCCTATTTTGTCTCAGGAGTCGTGTCTTTGAGACAACTCTCGACAAAAAAGGAGACGGTCTTGCGTGGCCCGACTCTTTGCATCCTGCGAATGACGAAGTTACGGAATTGCGAAGTCAATGTATTAAGACGGCTCCACACATTCGGCATTCGCCGAACAGCGAGCTAGTGCTTGCCCGAGCAGGTGATATGTTCGGCGAATGTTCGCTCACTTTGATGTGTCCTAAAGACCGACACGCGTTGGGTAGGGCGAACACCGAACGTTCGTCACTCGGCAAATATCAAGCAACTCATCCACACTACTCGGGATTCGGCGAGCGGTTGCTCGCTGTTCGCCGAATAACGAATGCGTGGAACTGCCTTTACATGCGCACCTTTTTGTGGGCCCTCGAATACCTACAATCACTCCTTTACTAACGTTAGTTGAATTCATAATAAATGATAGCAACGAACGTTGTTTACAAAATATGATAATCAGAAATGTTCGCTTCCGTGTATAAGAAACTTCTTTGCATCGAAAAACGAGCTGCAGATTTGATATAATAGTCCTGTCGTCAAAATAATCACCCCCTCCTATCGTAACTGGCGAAATGAGGGCCCAAGAAAACACAGACGACCTCCTATGCGGCGCTGTTGTTCGAGGAGCGAATCAGCTATCTGTCTCTTTTCTTGAGATCTTCTGCTTCCTTCGGGCAGAAGAGGGAACAGAGGATGAAAATGGATCCAGTAATTACACTGCGGTTTTCACAGAGTTGCTTTTGAAGGCTATCAGCTGTTTTGTTTTTTGTCCAATCGGAACCTTATACGTCACTACAGTGACGTCGCAATGGTGGCGTTCAGCCTTCCGATTGGATGACACCGAAACAGCTGATATCCTTCAAACTCAGATCTGTGAAAACAGCAGTATAGGGTGGGTTGTCGGGCTATAATCTTCGTAAGCGATGATAAGGAAACCGCGTTTCCCCCGTCAGCTGCAAGAACGAGTGAAAGGATGGGCAAAGCGCGGTGCCTGGCTTGTTGGGTGGGCGGGTGGGGGGCAGAGGGGGCTAGAGCAGAGGGTGCCAGTGCGTGAGCGTGCGGCCGGGCGACTGCAGCGCGCGTGCCACGTGACTCGTCGCCCCTTCGCCCTCGCCGTCACCCTCGCCCTCGCCCTCGGCCCCGCCCGCGCCCGCTCCCGCGCCCGCCTCCGATGCGCCGAACACCGCTCGCCCCAGCACCACCTTCTTCCCTGCAACAAACACCCCCACCATTACACACACACATACTCGTACATCCTGTTCGTAGCTTACTGCTAATACAATAATACTGATAAACAATGAATATGGCTGCTCACATAGTTCGTTGTTAATTGTTAGTATTATTATCGTTTAGTAGATTTACCAGATCTAATGGATATAAATCTAAATTTTTAAAATAAATGATATGTAATGAATTGTGTCAAATGAACAATAGTCATGTAAGCGACGTAGGCACACATGTTGAAGCACTGCACATGAACTACTCGCCGCTTTCGACATGATGTACAAAATTCTTGAATTGGTAGATATATGCTTTTATATTAAATAACATACTGACAACGAAAATGTTGATTGCAGATGAAGAATATACAGAGCGCCATACTTATGTCTACTTCCTTAAACGGGTTAGTAAATATTAATTTTATTGTAATAAGATATAATGTTCTCATTAAGTGTTCACTAAAAAAATCCTCTTGTAGAGTCGGATAAAATGCATTATATTATCGATGGTTCTCGTTGGGTTGCTTTCGTAGTCTCGGAGGCGGAACACACCCATTACCTTTCTGTGAAATCTGTACGTATAGGTATTGCTCGCGCAAGTTTTCTTGATTCACAAGCTCCCTAGTTCTCGTCCAGCGATGGCTAGCACGTCCCCTTGAGGTACTTAGGTTCGACTCGAAACGGCACGTACCAGTTTACAATGCTGGCATTAAGCACCTCGTACTTTCAAAACAATCGTAGCATTTCTCCTGGCACGCTTTGGCGCGTTAAGTTCATGCCTACAGATGGTACGCTCTTTTAAGCCGTGACGTAACCATAACCTTTCTCTCCTCGCACCCCCCCCCCGCTGCGGAATATCAAGAAAACTTGCGCGTACAGTGCTCAGGTGGTCAGAAATATTGATGCCGCTCATTCTCCGTTGTTCTCATGAACATCGGCGGAGCACTGTACGAGGAGCGTTGTGGGCACTTGCTACTGCTAGTTTCGGTGTGTTTTGATTGTGATAAACATCATGTACTCTCATACAAAAGAGAAAATAAATTAAAATAGTTATATTTCAATTTATTTTCTTTAATTAAAACTTTTTTAACAAATTACATCACTTTCCTGCTTCGTAGTTTCCATTGCACAACTATGCAGATGTTTGCAACGTGCCTAGCGCAATCCAATTTTAAAAGTTCTCATCCTGCAGCATGCCTTATCAGTAGGGGGCGGATTTTAATGAAATGTCATTTTTTTCGTTTCACTTAAGAACAATGCCATTTAATATTGAAATTCATTTTATGTAATGACAAAAAGAAATGACACGTTTTTATTCTCCATTTTTTGTATTTTTCGTCGATTTCGACTAAGTCATTTTTTTTTTACTTTTTTCGTAATTTTTAATGCATTTTTCGCTAATTTATTCGATTCTAGTGATTTTAATTATACTTGCTTCAAATACATATTTACGAGATGCAACAAATGCTCTCCACAGAATTCCTGAATAGCCTATTCGAATTCTTCCCTCAAATATTGTAATGTGAACCGTTGTGAGTACAATGTAACCTAAGGTTCGTGCAACGTCTATGGGCCCCATTGTCAGTTCCGCCGATTTCGCGATAAATAAAGACAGATTTTCTTGTAAAGAACAGTTCAAACCAAAAACTTGCAAGCTAGTTTACTTGAACAAAAGGACAAAGCCTCAATTACATCAATAACATATTCAATAGCATGAGTTGTTCATCTAAAGTGGTTTTGATAATGTTTCTACGTCATTATTCTTTGTTTTCAGGGCATTTAAAAAAATATTAAGAGCATTTTATTGATCATTTTTGGAAGTATTTTAGGTCATCAATATCCGCCCCTACTTATCAGTCTCTACTTCCAGTTCGGTTATACCCTTCATTGAAAGTGGAATAAATAATACGTTTAAGATATTTAATAGAAATAATTGTGCAATAAACAGTGTTGAGAGATTCACTGATGCCTCCAGCATTCGCCATCCATGGCTGCCGTTTTGTTCGCAAACGCGAATCACACCCTCCGATAACAGGCCTACTATCGGTATCGTTCGATAATGGCTGCCCAGGAATTTGCGTTCTCGGACACAGCGGTACCGGCGCTCTGGCCTCGACGTCGAGAATGATCGGAACCTTTGTGACAGACTCCACCACATTAGTATACAAGCCAGAGTCTTGCAATCAAATATATCGCGCATGCTCTGTAGGGAGGCACTTCACATTAAAATCGAGACTGCCATGGGCTGGAGCTATAGTAGGCACCACTGTATCGAGAAATGCTTTGAAAGACCAGAGTGTGCCCCCATCGCCGATCAAGCAAACTATCCAGCTGTTCAAATTGTTCCGTTTCACTTGAATTTGCGTCCGCGTTGTACTAGGAAGTCTATGATTATTACTCCATCAGCGCGACATGGAAATATATAATTGGTCGCAATTCATGTTTGTGTTCCATGTGCTCGCCCTTTAAGAAAGTGAACCATTGTGATACCATGTATAAGAATGTACATATGTAATAAATTAATATTATTTTACAAATGTATATCGTGCATAACTTAATGTGACAAGTTAATTTGTGCTTGCGCAGTGTGCTGATGTGATAATTTATATTTTAGAACTCGTCATACCAACTATGGCTTGAATACAAATGAAATTAAATATAAAATCATACTGCGTATATGATAACGTTTCTGCTTTGAATAAAATATAGCAAACCCCTGTGCATTAAAAAAGTATTCTCGAACAATTTCAATTCGAAAAGACCTACATGTAAATTTAAAAAAAAATCAAATTTGTGTCGAGTTGGTCTAATACAGAAAGTGTGGCAGCTGGCGAGGAGGTGAGGACCTAAGGTAGGCATCAAATGCAATCGCAGGCATCCGCGGCCAGACTCATGAGAAGATTCTCGGCTCTCTGGGTGACACCGCGACGAGGGAATTAATGCAGACGTTTTGATCATCGAGATCTTCTTCAGAGCTGGAGTGAGAAAATCACGATATGATGGTCGAAATGTCGGCACCACAACCCTCGACGCGGTGTCACCCGGACTGCCAAGAGCCTTCACAAGATATGGCATTGAATGAGGAGTCCACTCCTGGGCAAACAAGTGCCTCCCCTGCCTTCCTCTCCCCGTCTTCTTCCAGGTCTCCTTTGTCTCTTGTTCACCCCCATTCCCAACCTCGTGCATTCTCTCCAGCACCGCCCCGTCCACTGGCCTCCGACTCACCACTTTCCTCAATCAGACTTCCTGCGCCGCTCCCACTCCTCGCCCGACTCCGCCACGCCCTCCCTTCACCTCCGTTGCCCTGGCATGCGATCCGATGGCCACTGGCGAACGCTG
This sequence comes from Teleogryllus occipitalis, assembly GCA_011170035.1. Taxonomy (NCBI): domain Eukaryota; kingdom Metazoa; phylum Arthropoda; class Insecta; order Orthoptera; family Gryllidae; genus Teleogryllus; species Teleogryllus occipitalis. The sequence goes on from BLKR01002716.1 coordinate 142,332, forward strand.
TTTTTAGATGGGTTGGAGAAGCTCAGCTCCTCTCTAATTGCTCCAGGGAGTAACGCGACACTGACGAGCAGGTATCCGCTCAGTGGCGCCTGCACACTTGCCCTCACCCACGCTCTCGCCCTTGCTCCCGCCTTTTATCTCGCCCTCGCCCCCGCCCTCGCCGTTGCTCCCTCCTTTTATCCCGCCCTCACTCCCGCCCTCGCTCCCACCCTCGCCCTCGCCCCCTCCCTCGCCCTTGCTCTCGTCCCCGCCCTCGCTCCACCCTCGCCTCCGCTCTCGTCCCCGCCCTCGCCACCACCATCGCCCTCGCCCCCGCCCTCACCCCCGCCCTCGCCCACAGTCTCGCCCTTGCTCTTACCCCAGCCCTCGCTCTCACTCTTGCCTCCACCCTCGCCCTCGCTCTCGCCCCCACTCACGCCCTTGCCGCCACCGTCCTCGCCCCTTCCTCGCCCTCGTCCCTTCCCTCGCCCAGGACCTCGTCCCCGCCTTCGCCCCCGCCGTCACCATTGCCTCCGCCCTTCCCCTGTCCTAATTCTCGCCCCTGCCTTCGCCCTCGCCCTCACCCTTGCTCTCGCCCGCGCCCTCGCCCGCCCTCGCCCGCCCTCGCCCCCGCCCTCACTCTCGGCCTCACTCTCTCCCTCACTCTTGCCCTCACACTCGCCCCGCACTCACCCTCGTCCCTGCCCACCCAGGCCCTCGCCCCGCCTTCACGGTACTCATCTTCCCGTCCTCGTCCTCGCTCCCGCCTTCGGCCTCGTCCTCGCTTCCGCCCTCGCCCCCGCCCTCGCCCCCGCCCCCGCCCCTGCCCCTGCCCCTGCCCTCGCTCTCGTCTTCGCCCTCGCCCTCGCTCCCCCCGCTGCTTCCGACCTCTCCCACTCTATTCATCTACGTCTTTGCTTCCACCATTGGCCGGAGCATCTACCAATCAACGTGTTCATTGCGAAAAAAGTGATAATTTTCCATCTGTCTTCCTGCCCTAGAAGTTTGTGACATTTAGTCCGCCACATTGTGCATCTTCCTTTGCGTTGGGTGGGTGGCTCACCGATGGGGCCGTTGCGCGTGCACAGCGCCACCTGGCAGAGCAGCGCGGAACGGCGGGCGCCCGCGGGCGGGAGCGGCGCCCGCACCACCGCCGCCTCCTCGCCGCCCGCACTCGCGCCGAAGTGCACGGCGATGTTGGGCGCGAAGGGCTTGGTCCTGCGCGCGGCCACCACCGTGCCGCCCGCGCCCTCGCGCACGCTCAGCTTCATGAACAGCTGCGCTGCAACATCACATCCCTTGAAAGCGTACGCTTCCGCGGCCGGAGACACTACCTATACTTGTTTTTTTTTTCTAACGTGGCGGCTGAGGGTAGTATCTCCAAGACGGAATTCAGCACGATTTTTTTGAGTCATTCTCAATCCTGCCGCAAGATGTCGCATGATCGCGATCGCATCAAGCAGTGCTCCAGATCAAGCGACTCTAGCGGCAGGACTGAGAATGACTCAAAAAGACGTGCCGAATTCCATCTAGGAGATACTACACTCAGCCGCCACGTTAGAAAAACGCAAATATATATATCGATTAACGTAGTGTCCCTTCCAGGTTACGAGCTGAAAAGAGATCCAATCGGGAGATTCAGTACCAAAAAGGTAATTCGTAACGAAGCTCGCAATTGGATGACAGTGTCTCCTTCTCCTGACAGTACGTGACCTTGAAGGGACACTTTTAATCGGAGTATTCTTGGCTGTCTGGGTGACGCCGCGTCCTAGATACAGACGCCGACGTTTTGGCCGTCTTTCCGCAACCTTTTTCAGGGCGAAGTGCATTTCTTCGGGGCGAAGGGCACATTGCCCTGAGGAAGGCTGCAGCATGACGGCCGAAACGTTAGCATCTGTGCCAAGGATTCCCGGACAATCAAGCAGATGCCACATCCCTTGACAAGCGCACATTCTGGACCATGGAATCAGTTGAAGCAGGGGAAACAAAAATTCTCGAACTTCTCTTGTAGGTGAAAATATTTAGTGGTTTAATCCAATTATTAACAATTATTTAAGTACAATATTTACATTTGGAAGTATTTAAAGGATAAATCCCTCCAATATTAACAATTTGTTGGATACTATCTCGGATCCCTGAGAGAGATGACATGTTTTTTCCTCTCCAGTCAAATTTGGTTGTGTGGACTTACTTTTTTGAATTCCCTGATTCAATTACCCAGAGGATAGTGGCTGTAGTTGAGAATATTTTCATACATTTCTGAAAATTCTTAAACTACAGTTCTAAATTCAATTTCGTGTAACATTATTGCAATGCGAATAATAATAATAATAATAATAATAATAATAATAGGAATAATAGGAATAATAATTTATTATCCCAAATGAGCGTACTCTCGGCGGCAGTTAATCAAAAAAGTATAAATATATAAATCAAATGAAACAATACATAAAAATATCAAAATAAACAGATATTGTACAAATAAAAATTAAAAACAAATAAAAATTATAAAAAAATTGATAAATGTACCCATCTCTACTCGATACTTCACTCATCTCTTCAATTTACTGCATGTCCCTTCGGTATCCAGTAATTCATGTATTAACGGTAAGCATATGAACCGCACTTTGCCCGAATTTTGGTTTGCATTTCCTTATCCTGAAAAGCAGGCATTTTTAAACATGGACTTATTTATCTTTTCGTTTGGGTCTGAAACGTGTTAACTATAGTTAGCTATAGCTAAGTTGACATTACTAATGTTTAAGGATTCATTAATTAATAGGTTTTTTGAAAGTACGGAAATGGATGGTTATGTGATGGTTATCGATGTAATAAGGTTTTCAAGAAATAAGGTTCTGAATTTATTTCTGCTTGACAAAATTTGTTATAATTTGTTATTTGTTAATTCATTTGATAAAATCTGTTAAAATATTTTCCTGATATTTATTACTTTTAGATATTTCGTTGTAAACTTCGTCTTCAAAGAGTAAACTATTTTCATTTATACAAAACTAGAAAACTGACTTTGCGGAAAGTTGATCTAGGCTCTGCATAGTAATTATACCTTTGGAAAGTGAATTTTTCAGTGAGCAGGATGTTTCTCAAAAAAATTGCTTATCACAATCCCCGTAAACGGCATTACTAATTCTTCCTGTTTAGATTCTACTTTTATCTTTGTTCGCAGCACATATATTAAATAGAACGTTTTATGTCCTTTTACACCCTCAGAATACATTGAATGGTGGAAGAATACAATTAATTACGATGAAATATGTGTAAAGAATATTTTCCAAAAATTTCCATTCTTCGGGGAAACTATCAGTCAAGTTAAAATGACACATTAGATTTAGAAGCAAATATTAGATATTCGAGAAAGTTAATGAGAGATTAGGCTTGGGATACAAAAATACGACACATTTCAGCTTTAATTTCAATTTAAAAGAAGAACTGTTAGTAATTTTTTGTGACGTATTCATTGCGGTGAGCCTCAATTAGCACCTGCAGGAGGCACGGAAGTGAGAGTAACTGCATTGTCTGATCGGCAGCCAATTCCTTTATCTTTCGCCCCTTCCTTTATCATTCACCAATGTAATACAAAGTTTTAGACTATTTCAGATCGACAGTTCTCTATTTTCTATGACCTGCATCTCATAAGTAGGGACGTCAATCTCATAAATTCTGAACGTACTGAACACGTTACACAGATGTTTAGAATCTGTGAAATACTCGCTCATTTTACAAACCGCTACTAATTTTTTTGCTTTTAGCTAGTGCAGAAAAATAGGGAGTACAAAGGTAACCACAACTTAATTAAAAATCACATACACGCACCGCAGTGATCAATATAGCGTCTGCAATTCCATGGGGCATACTTGTATATGGTTTTTTAGGAAGAAGGTTTTCCAACAAGACTTTCCGAACAAGGTTCACATGGAGCGAATTATAATTAAGGTTTTTTTTGTAATTTTTTATGTAAATACATATTTTTATAGGAACAAGATAGCATTCAATAATAATATACGATACGAGATTACGACACATTCTAAATTAATTAGAACCTATTTTATTTTACATATTTTGATTTAAATACTTATTTTTACATATTTTGTAAAATATAATTTTGGTATAATAACATATTACCCCATATTTCTTTACATTTTAACATATTTATATGTCTAAACGGAATATTTTAGACGTGCGTTTGCAATATATTTTTGCAAGAATCATCTTTTTTACAAAGCAATACAAAACTACTTACTGCACTTCTATGACCACTCGTCTTTTTGCATGGATTGTGAAACTTACCCCCCCCCCTACTTCTGTAATGTAAACCACTTGCCTACTGATATTTCATATGGCTCATGCTTAACTCGATTGAAAACAACAAATATATTTTAAAGGTCATTGTTTTATCGCGATTTCGAGGGGGATATGTTTCTTTCTACCCCCTCCGGATGCATCACTACGCTACACAGTTCTACCATTCACTTGAGTACCAGATCCTCGTAAACAACATTGTTCATTGCAATCTTAGGCTTCCGCGGCCAGTGTCGTGGGGAGGGAGTGAGATCGGACGACCTGTTCGATGGCCCATGATAGTCGAAATGTCGACATCAATGCCCTCAACGCGGCGTCACCCGGACAGCCAAGAGACTTTTTGATGTCACAAACTTATTTTATATTTCGAATAAAGCGCTTACGTCTGGTGAAGGCCAGTGTACAATTACCGTACTTGTCTAGAGCTAGAACTTTCTTTCAAACGCTCAGAATACAGTTTAGGGCGTGAACGGCGCCTTACTGTGCTCGAAAGGAGTATTTATTTACACAAGTTATATTTTTCTTACTTCGAAAAAAATATATACACACACACGCGCGCACACACACACGCATACACACACACACACACACACACACACATATATATATATATATATATATATATATATATATATATATATATATATATATATTGTGACGTAACGGGGTGCGCGCGCGGCGGCGTGGCGTTCGCCGACCGGCGGGCCGAACTTCAGGGTTTGCAAGATACTTTTTATTGAGACCTCCTGTAACGGAAGTCGGGGACCGGGGGCGCCGGAGTTCTTGACCTGGTTGCTCCCACGCTTCCCGAAATGAAAACCAAGTGCAATTTTTTAAAAAAAAAACCAAAATATCCTTTAATGGACATTAACATCTACAAGAAGTATGGTCGCGTTTGCTTCCGTGAACCATTTACCGCGAGAGGCCTCTCCGTCAAAATAAAGACACAAAGATTACAAATCATACAAAAAACAACAAAACTTAATTCTATTTACAACTGTAGAATTATAGTTCTACAGCCGCGGCTCGTCCTGCCCTCACTCCTGCTGCCCGCGACCTCAGGGCGACGATCCGTTCAACAAAGTCATGCCCAAAGAAACAACCCATAACCTAGACGCGGTATCTCGGTACAGTACTTATCGTGCGTCATAGGCCCGTCACCGTGCCACCTGCCACGGTTCGTAGGTCACCAGTGTCTCCAAAAGAAGGCCGTGTCCCCGGCGCTGATAAGCGCCGCTGCCACAGTCCGCCACTCCAACGCGCAGCGTGTCTCCACTCCACTCCACACTTAACGCCGACTCCTAACTATTTCCCGACACTCGCCGACATGCTTCCGAGCACCTCTCCACTCAACACTCACCAAAATTATCATACGCAACGGCGCGGCTCACTGCCTTCACTCCACTCCGACTTTGCCTACCGTTCACCTCCAACCCTCTAGCGACACACCTCAGGTCGACCCCCAACCCTACTTCACCTCCTCCTTTCTTACCCCACTTTCACTTTCCCCCTTTCACTGCCCCTCCGCTACGGCCGATACTGCCGCCTGGGGGGGGGGGAACCACAACGGCGCCCTCGCAGGCGCGCGGCCTCCCATACCATGCAACCCACAGTGGCGACAGCCCACACCTGGGCTCGGCGTCACTGTGTCACCTCACCTTGTTGGACGCACTTACGATCGGAGAATATGTTCCGCATACGTAAAGCTGTCCAAATTGTAACCTTGTTTTTTTTTTCCTAGGGCTTTTATCCAGCCGACAGCCGGTTGCCCTTTACGTCCCGAAGGGACGCATATTAGACCATACAAACACTCTTGCGGGCTCCTCTGATCTGGGGTCACCAGAACGCGACAACACACACACAAAGTCAAGTGACAAACAGTCATGCCCAAGGCGGGACTCGAACCCGCGACCCTTTGGACCGAAGCGCTGAGTCGGTACTCGCTCTTAGCCACCTCGACCATCCAGGTCGGCTTGTAACCTTGTTACTGAGTAACAATGTATTTTAATAATATTGAATTCATTTCAACTAATTATATAACACACACACACACACATATAATATATATATATTTAAAGCTATATTTATGTATATCGCAATAAATAGCGTTCGTTGCTGCGGGCCGTGGCGTGCCGAACTCACCCTTCTTCTGCTCGTGCTCGCGCGCCGCCTGCAGGCTCCAGCGCAGGCGCAGCAGGGACATCTCCAGCGCGTCCGGCTCCCCCGCGGCGCCCGGCGCCAGGCGCAGCGACACCTCCACCTGGCTGCGCCGCGCCTCCCGCTGCTGCGCACGCGCACACAGCGCACATTCAGCACGCTCCCACCCAGCGTTACGGAGTACTCCGGATCCCACTTTAAAGACCGGCGGGAAACTAAAACCACCCGTCAGGTTGCCCAGGTTACCCACGTCGATAGCTGGCAGTAAGCATTGGGGAGGCGGGATGGGGGCTCCGAGCCGTCTGGACCTTAGTTCAGGTGGGCCCCAGTTGGGCTCTCGGATTCGTCGTGGCAGTGGCCCGATATTCTGGGCAAAGAGGAGGGAACTTGTTCCCGGCGCATGTGAGTGGCGCATTGTCGAGACTCCGGCACTAGCCAGGATATCTAGGAGCTCTGATCTAGCAGGGCGGCTCCTACCCAGGCATTGAATGGGGAGGTTGCCGTGAGGGCAAACTGTACTTCGGCGGGATACTAATACCAGCCCGTAGGTGCACTCGTGCGTCTGCAGGGAGTGAGGATAAGAGCTAAGGCTCAGGGGCCCACTCTGGGGTATAGCTAATGGGCGAAAGCTCAGGAGCCCACTGGTAGAACATATTTTTGTGTGGTGCGTTTGACTACGCAGGGTCCATTCATACGCGCTCAGAGGTTACAGCATTGTATTTATCATACGTAGGCCATGCAATACTTAAAGAGACAAATTGATCTGGAGTAGAAACGCAGTGTGTAGGAGAAGTTTGGTAATTTTAGGACTTTAAGTTGGCATTACTCGGATGAGCCCTGACCGCTGTCTGGAGGATCAGCATTTTTGTCTTCATAACCTAAAAATAAAGTTGAACGATGGCGAGTCCACTTGAAAATTCCACATTGGTTGAACAACGTTCTGTGATTCGTTTTGTACTCGCTGAAGGTGAAAAACCATCTAACGTATACTCGAGAATGACTGGTGTATGGTGAAAGTTGTAAGAACCACGAGAATTTTTACAAGTGGATACAACAGTTCAAAAGTGGTCGAGACTCATTGACTGACGAACTCCGTTCTGGCCGCATGAGTAGGAAAACTCATGTTGACTTGTTTTTGGACGCTGTAGGTTTTTTTTGGGGGGGGGGGGTATCTCGGAGAATCGCGTTTAATAAACAGCCAATACTGCTCATATATGCTTTTGAACAAGGTGAATCCAGCCATGAGAGAGAAACGTCGTGGATATGAGAGGAGAAATGTGATTCTCCAGCAAAATAACGCACGTCAAACACTGCTCAACACAGCCGTGAAACCATCGACAAAATGGGTTGGGTGGTACTGCCTCGTCTCTCTAACAGCTACGATTTAGCATCATCTGATTTCCATTTGCTTGGTCCATTGAAGGACGCATTATGTGGAAAGAAGTTCCAGGATAACGAGTATGTTACAAAAAAGTGAGGGAAATTGGTTCAAACACCAAGATAAAAGAGTTATTTGTAGCCGTTATAAAAAATGTGGGAAGCTGTAGGGGCAAGTGCATAAATGTTGGTGTGAAATATATTGAAAAGTAGGAAAAGCCCTGTTTTGTAAAAATTAACATTTATTTCTCCAGAGCAATTTGTCTGTTTTATTATTGAATGCCCCTCGTACAATTGATCGATTAGTATTTTAGCGCGCGTCAACTACTAAGTTCATTAGTTCCGTAAGTTCCGTGACTGTTTTTACAGTGGGAGGTGGCGGTTATTTTCCCAAGCTGGGTGATGAGATACGGCGCCAACCTACATGTCGGCTAGCGAGTTTTTCCCTCAACCAGGTATCTCCCACCAGAGGTTCGAGAGGCTGATCGAGATCAGTCGACTGTGGGGCGTGAAACACAGGTTGTTCTGACACTTTAGAGTTCTGGGGTTTACTCCAAAAAATCTATGGAACACCTTGTTTAAACTCCCGGGTCATTCAAAAGACTAAGAAGTACAAGACAACGTTTATTGCGGCAAACAGTACATATTTTGCGCGAAGTATTGCGGATATGATGCTCCCGTAGTCACAAGATCTGCACACTAGGAAGCTGGTTGCGATCTGAAGTAGATTTTACATTTAGCCGACACTTAACAACTTAAGTCTTGAATGAAGGATATAATAATAATAATGATAATAACAATGATAATGATAACAATGATAATGATGATAATGATAATGATAATAATGATAATGATAATGATAATAATGATTATGATTATGATAATGATAATAATGATTATGATTATGATTATGATAATGACGATAATGATGATTGATAATAATAATAATGATAATAATAATGATAATAATGATAATGATAATAATAATGATGATAATGACAATGATGATAATGACAATGGTAATGATGATAATGATGGTAATGATGATAATGATAATGATGATAATGATAATGATGATAATGATAATGATGATAATGATGATAATGATAATGATAATGATGATAATGATGATGATGATGATAAACTAATTACATCAAAAGTGATATTACCATTATCAGATTGAATGCATTTTTGTCTGGCTTCAAAATTTGACCCTAAATTATGCCTAATCTCAAGCCTCCTAAGTAGATCGCGGCAAGGATCAAGGTAAATAGTAGTCCTTAAAGGGGAGTGAGCATGACATATCTGCGCTTGCTGAGTAAATTGGAAGAAGATACTTTAAATCCTTCATTCCTTATGAGATCATTGATAAGTGGAATGAAAATATGCAGCTATTCTTATGTTTCCCCAAACTACTTTTTATTGTTATTGATGATTCTTCAATATTACATTTTTAAACTATTTTTTCATAGTAGCTGAATGGCTCTTATGTAGGTTGTACAGCTGCTCCAATTGAAGTGATAGCATTTCGTTGACATTTCACTCTGTATAAAGCGTTGCCACGTGGTAGAAGTTGGCTATTCGCCCACCGGGCGCGCGTATGGCTGGGTGACAGTAACGCTATATGCGGCCGTACCTTAAACTGCTGCTGCTGTGGTGTCGTGGGTTGCACAGCGCTGCGAACGTCGTGCAGCCGCCGCCAGATGTCGGTGCCTGCAGCCAGCGCTTGTTGTCCCTGCGGCGTGTCCAGGGACCACGTGACTGCGCCCAGCGCCTGCGATGTCACACACCCACATATCAGAACACTGGCGATGGGCAAACGATTCAAAACGATGCCCACTACCAATAAAGCTTAAATTACCATTTATACTATTATAGAAGAAATATATTATACGCGCACTTTTTTTTGAGCCCCGGCATACCTCCCCCTCACTCCTTAACTAACTTTAGTTGAATTCATAATAAATGATGGCAACAAGCTTTGTTGACAAATTCTGATAACCAGAGATGTTTGCTACCGTGTAATAGAAACTAGTTTGCACCGAGAATCAAGCTACAGATTTCATATCATACTCCTGTCAACAAAATAATCAAGCCCCCCACTCCCCTCGCAAGTAGCGAAATGAGGGCTCAAGAAAATGTGCGGGGATAATACTACGTATTCTTGTTTTAAGGCTCTCACAGATCGGCGCGGAACATCCGCTGCGTACGCAGAATGTCCGCAGCGGAAATTTCGCGTCGTGTGTTGGCTTATGAGTACGTTCAGACCTGCGCGGCAGGCCAGCCGCGCCGCAGCGGATTGGCGGTGTTTTATTCGCTGCGGTTTTCCATTCGCGGTCGGACGCATTTTTTTCCGCTGCTGCTCCAGTTTCGCTGTGGAATCCAAGGCAAATACTAGTCAGATCTCAAATATTTTCAGATCGCCAGTGAATCTGACAACAGAACGGCCAGAAAAAAGTACTTATAATCGTGTACAGTAATTTCATTAATTTTAAATAACATTAATTTTCGATTTTTTAATTTTTTTGTTCTAAAAATTTTGTACATTTTACTAATGAAAAGTTTCAATATATTTATAATTTTATTGAATATATGTGAGTGCAATAACAAGTTGTTCTTCAGCTGAGATAGCTTCATAATTGTTAAGTGTCAGATTTTCTTTTGTCTTCTGCAATCAGATTCAAAATTTGTCATACCAAAATACCAAAACAAGTGGATAAATCGTGTTCCTTTACGGAGTAGCAAATCACTTTCTCTAACACGTGGTGTAGTCAGAATTCATGTTTTATGGGTCCTTGATACCGAAAAATGGATAGGCGGCAAAACGTCTGTCTGTTACCAAGCTAGCGTATAAGCCGTTCGAAAGATTTCCTCCAAAATTGATATTCCTCGATCGATTTGGAGGAACACGAGACCCTGGGAATTTGAAAAAGATATTTTATTTTGGGGAGTACTTTACAGGAAACTTCAATTACATTTTCAACTTCTTTTCAAAAATTACTTCTAATTTTTTGATTAAACGTTGCCCTCGTATAGTGTAAAGGATGCTTAAAATATAACACAGGTCTAATTGTTGTTTATCTATCTGATTTTCAAAAATTGCAAAAGTTAAAATAATGCGAGAAAGTATTTGCTGTTGTATCATCACTAACATAAGGATGGAAGAGTGTCAACAGTTCATTCAACTTGCGTCGTTTTCAAGAGATCACGACAACAATTCTTGGACGAAAAACCCACGACAGCTTTCAACACCGTCTACATACTTCGCTAAATCATTTGAGTAACTTGTAAAGCGTTTCACACACAACTGGGGTGTTCCATAGAATGACAAGTGTGCAGATATTTCCAAGGGCTCCGTGTTTTTTTGCTTCTGTTACGTACACTGCAGCGTGGATCTTTTCTCTAATTGCCTTGGAATTGGCCGTGAGAGGCGCCGCGAGATATTTCCCACCAAATGGCTGGGGGGGGGGGAGAGTCGTTGACGATTCATTCCTCTGGTTCTCCCAAATGTGGTTTTGTCTTCGCGATGAAAGGAAGGAAATTAGCTAATTTGATTAAAGCCAGAACGGAAATCGTTGCAGCAATTTCCCTACTTTTATTCAAATTTATTTCAAATACTTAGATTGTAAAAGTTATCATTACATTTTTTTATATTAAGTATAATACGCTCATATTGGAGTCAATAGGCATCAAGAGATTTGTACCGTGCATTGTTGATATGCCAACAAATACTGTTGAGCTTATTAACGGGTTATGGTTCCCCCCGCATGAGAAATACAACGGAAACTGGTTTCATGTCGTCAAATATGCGTACTGTCTCCAGTATCCTTTGTTCATGTGTAATGTTATATTAAGTGAAAAAAATCACTACGAACTTTATATAAAATCTAATAACGTCTACGTGAGAAAAATGTTATTACATTGTTATTACTATTATTAATTATATGCTTTGCATGTACAAAAATGCAAATGTGGAGTGATGTATTTTTCTCTTAAACGCAAAATTTGAAATAAAAAGGTCTAAAAATGTCTCGTTTTGTAGATTAGAGCAGTGGTTTTCAAATTTTTTGCTGTCGTGACTTCCTTTAGGACACACATTCTACACACGCTTCCCATTATTAAAATAAAATTGTTAATTACAACTAAATATTTTTTCCTTAAAAGTGAGGCCACTGTCTATACTTTTTTATTTATACGCTTACAGTGAACAATATAAATATTGTAATTGATTTGAACTATTCACTTTTGTAATTATTAAATTTAGTTAATGTTGGAGAAAGTGAGGAAAACTGTAGCGAAAACTATAAAAAACGAAGTTATTGAGAGTTCAAAAAAGTCAGTGAGATGGATGGGCTTTCTTGGTGTCACACAGTTCATTGAATCTCGAGACTAATTTAGAAATGGCAAAACGCATATTATTCTCGAGATTTATTTTTGATCTGTATTTTGTCTTCATCACCGCCACAGTTGAAAATCCTGTTTCACGTAGGTAAGAAGCGGCAAAAGTAGTAGAACACGCAAGGCCTTCTTACTTAACTTACTGTGAATACTCATTCCTGACGGAGCACCAAAACTCAGACTATGTTGCGGTTTCATGCACTGTCTTTAGTTGTTGCTCGTAGTGTCCGTAGTGAAAATGTTAGTTTCATTGAAGCAATACGATCACATAGTATACAAATGTTTTCTCACCCATTCGATAATATTAATGAACGAACATTCATAGACAGATAGTATTTCATGTAGAAATAATTAGATCATTGTTAAGCATTAGAGCATTATTTTATTCAATTATTGCGAAGTTCTCGTGTGTCCCTTATGAAACTTTTGCGCCTTCCTGGAGAGGCGCGCCTCACAATTTGAATAACGCTGGATTAGAGCATAGAAAACCAAACTTGTGAACCTACGGGAAAAGAAAATCAGGTTTTATGGCTCTAAAACCAACCAAACGTTTTCGATTTATGTACGATGTACGATTGTAGTAATTGTAATGTGTGTGTGTGTGTGTGTGTGTGTGTGTGTGTGAACGTGATGCGGGTTGCGTCTGCGAGCTTTATTATTTTATTTAATATATTTGTAACACATATTATATATAAATTTTAGCTCTTGGCACTGCTTCCTCATATAAAATTTAACTACGCCTAATATCACACTCCTCCATGCGCGTTATATGCTTAAAAGGAGGTACACTGTTTTCCCTTCACATATTAATATATAGATTACACAGAAGAAAATCCCAGTCGTACACTAAAAGAACTTCGATTGACATTTCAAATAAACCACGAACTCGCAGTTTCTATGGAATGTTTTAGGAAATATTTAGATAAATCACTGACCACTCTCAAAGACATTCGTAGAGAGCCTGAGAATGCTAATATAAATGAAAGAAAATCACACGTTACAAATATGTACTTCACTTGCTTATTCGCGAAACAGAAAAAAATTACAATCTTATGTACTGACGAAACAAATTTGAATTCATTTCAAATTGGTTTCGTCTTCATTTCACGAAGACATGGTGATCTGAGATACGATATCGTTGCAGCTACGTTGCTTCGAGAATAGTCGAGGATAATGTACCTTTTATAGGATGCAGAGGAAACTTTGGTTTACTTCATCACGAAATAATAAGAGGCGGGATCAAGAAAGAAAATGCAAGTAACTGTGTACGCCATACCTTCGGATTGCCGAGGACATGTACCAGTCACCTGTGTACTTGTCGTGGACAATGCGTCCTGTCATCATGACATAGAACAAATATTTATGGAAGATGAATTTAGCAATCGTTACTTCTAAATGTTAGGTACCTATAGCCCTAAGTTCAGTTCCATTGACCATCCCAAGCCATGCTTTAAATCTTCTGTGAAGAAAGATTTACCGAAGCAGTTGGCACGAATTTCAAGTGGCGAGGAACGAGCGAATATAGGCCACTCTCAAACAGAACTTGTTGCGGAGTTGCGGAGTTAGACGTATCATTAATAATAATAATATTAATACAATAAATATTGTGGACATTTTTTTGCTCATATTCATATATGTACTACAGATTCTTCAAGCATGTTAAATGTTGCAGGGTAAATTGGTTCCTTTAGTTCATAATTATTCATGAGTTGGTATATTTTATTTTTATTGTTAAGTACTTATTTTGCATTCATACCCGTAATTTGCATTCATAACTTTATTTGTGTTATTAATTTTCATGGAATGGGCATTCCAATGAGTTTGGTCTTGAATTGAATGTGTTAGTTTTCAATGTGATATTTATTATTCTCTATGTGATTGTGTTTAGACCCAATATGAACGTCCATGTTCCCAGTTTGGATGTGTACGGTCGCCGTTGCAATTTGATGTTAAAAAGGATAGTTCTTTCTTTTCACACTTTGCCAGTTGAAAAAAGGAGAAATCTTGTGCAGTGCTGTAATTCATAAAAGCAGCTGTGAATACTCGCCTTAAAAAATAAAAAATATCTTGAATCAATTTCTCCAAAAACAAAAATGATAGAACATAATATATTAATACATCCGTGAAATACAAACGTACCGCGTTTACTAAAGTTTATTTCCCTGATTTAAGATATACATATTTCCGATTCCTTCGGCTCATTTACATTCATTTTCAGAACAGCGCACAATAGATTGTGTTAATTTTTCTACTGTAATTAGGAAGTTTTTTCTTGTATTTTGTCACCTTATTTTACACACATTCATTACATTATAATTATTTTGTTTTAGAAGTTTTTTTCCTATTTCATTCAGATTTGCCGATATGACGCCTATGATGTGAACATATTAAGCGGTTGTCGTCGTAATAATTTAAATTAATAGTCAGAATCTGGAATTCCATGCTGTAATCTGTCTTTAAAAGCGATTTCTTTTCTGACTTAAAGAAGATTATTATGAAATTTGCACTCTCATTTCAGTTAACGGGCTGTGCTTCCTTCGCCGCTTTGCTGATTACCCTGCGGGTATGACCTTCGAATTAAGTGTTTGTCGTTTCTCTCTCCCTCCCCTCTTTCTCTCTCTCACACACACTCTCTCTCTCTCACACACACACATAAGGAAAAAGCATCTCTGAATTATCAATCACTCACTTGAAGTCAGTATGTGAAGTGAGATTTGGATTTAGAGGTGCGATAGCTCTAAATTGATCAAATCAGAAACATTTGATTTTGTTTTCAGTTTGTGGCAGCCCAGTTTCGGGATGCAATTGCTTTTGTTTTTGATTACTTTTCATTTGACGTATGCTCTTCGTTTTTCTCTCCAAGTGTCCATTTTCGACAAGAAACATCCACGGAAACGTTTTAAAATTTCACAATCTACAAAATAAATTTTCCTTTGTTTTTATAATATCACCACTTTGAATATGAAGAACGTGTTGCTTTGCAGCACTATCAGTATTTTTTCCACTAATCGTCGTTTAGCGTGCAGCTCCTTTGTTCTACCTCACATTTCTTTTTGCTTACATTAAAGGCTACAGAAAATTATTTTAAAAATGTCCTTGTCGAGTAGAACTACGCGCTTAAAACATACACGACTTATTTTTGATGTTTTGAATATATTACGCAATTGAAGTTAAAAATAATTCGGACTATTGATTGCGCTGATATCAGTTACGATTTAAAGTAATGGACATTAAATTAGATGTTTTAAATTTTTTATCAAATGAATGTGACATCGACAGACATCAGAAAACGTTCAAAATTTAATTGGCAACCAACGCCAGGAGTGGATCTAGAAATCGAGTTCGGAAGGGGAGTCCGCGATTTATTTTTTAAAGATATTTTAAATTCTTTGATGGGTAATCATAAATGTAAAAGTCAAAAAAAATTATTTTACAGTAGAGCGAGAAAACTATTTAGTTTCTTATGTTAAAAATTCTTACGAAATTAGCAGTGTGCAGATAAATACAATGTTTTATAGCAGGCTTTGATTTGTACACTTTTTACCAGACGGTCATAACGAGCCGATGATGACAAATATGTAGTACATATCTCATTTTTGCCAAAAATGACTTGTACTCTTATGATCGCTAATTAAAGAATTCATACTTTGACATGTATACCCGTGTGTCTGCTGCATAACTCTTTCTGTATAGAGATGGTACTGAGCATCAAAAAGGAAAGTAATTTTGCTTTTAACTTAATATTTAATGAATTAGTTACGTTTTGGACTGCATAATTTTAAAAGATCAAGTATGCATGTAATATGTATTGTATCTCAACTTCTGAGTCATTGTGCACGTCTCGACCAGGTTTTTCTCCCTGATCCTTTGAGTGAATACTGAGATGGCTCCTTGTTTTGGTTATGGTCATAATGTTATAAATGTAGTAACTTCACTATCTGTGCACGTTTTGTAGAGTTCAGTGAGTAATAATTAACGTTTTAATAATAATAATAATAATAATAATAATAATAATTATTATTATTATTATTATTATTATAAGTAAAAATTAATGTTTTCCATGTTCTCGAGACAGATACTCGATTGCTTTACGAAAGGCTCGAATAGGGATAATAGCCAAAATCTATTCCTTATTTGCTTTGCAGATAATTTGTTTTACACGGGACCGAATATTCGAAGACGCAATCCTTAACTAAAACACTCTTTGTCACTTGTGTTCATAATTCAACTTAATATGAATACAAGTTGGGGCAGACACCCCAGAGCCCAAGAAACCGTGCAAACATTGCACGTCACTCATAAAAGTCACAAATAGTTTCTGTTTCTTGACTTCAACTAATAAGTAATATATAAATAAATACATAAATAAATAAATCGTCTCCTATATAATTCTTGTAGTATAATACCTTTTGCGGCACTTACACGCAACCAATCTTTATAAATGAGGTCTCTAAAGAAAGAGAATGTCATGGAGATGTGACGAATTGCACTTTGAACGTATACATATGAAGGATTTGTTTAAAAATCTCTAGCTAAATATTCATGATAAATGCAACCCGCAACACTTCGTCGGATTTTTCAGTCTATATCGTTAAATAACTCCTAAACGAAGCGTTTTAGGGCCTTAAAAACTAAAATTTTGACGCCAAAAGCCTCAAAGAAACGGTCCTCACACCATATTTTACAGGATATTAAACATTCTATTACATTTTTGCTTGTTCCACACTTCTCGATTCTACCCCACCTGTTCAAAGCCTGTAGAATCTGCAACTGTATGTGAAATTAAACTAACTAGTGAGACCCGTCAAAATTTGACGGTGAGATCTGAGATAAACGTAAAATACTGTACCCAGACTAATGTTCACAATATATTGCATTGTTTGGATCTTGAGGGTATAACGAAGATATTCTGTGATGAGTTCCCAAAATTTTGAACACGTATGGCCCATGACCAGATGGCAATGCAATATCGGCACAAAAGATATAGCACTATTATACTGAAGGATATTATTTCTAAAGTTTTTTGATGCGTCATCATCTCCTATAAACAACTGTTTGATTTCTTCTGGCATATTGCTCGAAGGTATACTTATTTTCCCATTTAAGTAACACAGAGTAAATCGTTTGGAGAATTTCTCTCACATGGAAAGTACAAAGCGGAACAAAACTGACATTTCATAGACAATAACCCAATAGAAAACGAAATGACCTCACTATCGCGACACCTACGCTGACTTTCTCTTTCCCTGCGTTCAGTTAATGTACGTTTGCGTCTTTTGGGGCGCGTGGACAACGATTCGGAATTCGACATAACCTGTAAACAACTTCACTAAAGTATTACAACCGAGCAAAACCCACTGTGCGAATGTTCTCTACAAAATACACCACAGAAGCAAATACATGCAAACTGTCAACACCACAATGCAATTATTATACTGAAACAAAACCTTGACGAATTGTAAACAAATCTCAACAATCAAAACAAAACACCAAGCAGCGGACTCACATCTATGGACTCATGCATATCGATTTTGAAACTGCCACCCTTTGAAAGAAAACAATTGGCTATTGATAAGCGTACTATTAAAGAATGATTTAATTAATTAATTTATACCGTAAATGTTGGTGGATCAACACAAACAATATCTGATAACACATCTAGGGATCATATTCTTTCATTTAAAAGAAAAAATACAACAATCGGTTCAGTAGAAGCTCTAAACGAAGCCATGGCAGAATACCTTATTTTTTTAAATATATAGACTAGTGAAAACCCGTCAAAATTTGACGGTGAGATCTGAGATAAATGTAAAATACTGTGACCAGACTAATGTTCACAATACGTTGCATTGTTTGGATCTTCAGGGTATAACGAAGATATTCTGTGATGTGAGTTCCCAAAATTTTGAACACGTATGGCCCATGGGCAGGTGGCAATGCAATATCGGCGCCAAATTGCACAAAAGAAAGAGCACCATTATACTGACGGATATTATTTCTAAAGTTTTTTGATGTGTCATCATGTCCTATAAACAATTTTTATTTCTTCTGGCATATCGCTTGAAGGTAAACTTATTTTCCCATTTAAGCAACACAGAGTAAATCGTTTGCAGAATTTCTCTCACATGCGAAGTGCAAAGCAGAACAAAACTGACATTTCATAGACAACGACCCAGCAGAAAACGAAATGACCTCACTATCACGACACTTACGCTGACTTTCTCTTTCCCTGCGTCCAGTTAATGTACGTTTGCGTCTTTTGGGACGCGTGGGCAACGATTCGGAATTCGACATAACCTGTGAACAACTTCACTACTTCAGTACAACCGAGCAAAACACACTGTCCGAATGTTCTCTACAAAATACACCACAAAAGCAAATACATGCAAACTGTCAACGCCACAATGTAATTATAACACTAAAACAAAACCTTGATGAATTGTAAACAAATATCAACAATCAAAACAAAACATCAAACAGCGCCACCATGAAGCATCTATCGACTCATAAATATCGATTTTGAAACAGCCACCCTTTGGAAGAAAACAATTGACTATTGATAAGCGTACTATTAAAGAAATATTTAATTAATTAATTTACACACTAAATGTTGGTGAATCAACACAAACAATATCTGATAACACATCTAGGGATCACATTCTTTCATTTAAAGGAAAAAATACTACAATCGGTTCAGTAGAAGCTCTAAACGAAGCCATGGCAAAATACCTTATTTTTTTAAATATATAGATAGATTACTTGACATTCTACGCGACTGAATTACATGGGTGAACCTCTCTGCTCGGTATAAGCGTTAAATAATTATAATTTGTATTATCAAGGGTGTATTGTATTGTTATCAATTACGAGACTGTAGGACAAGTGACGAACGATAAGAGGGTCATGAAGGAAAGGATATATTACAGGCTGAATATACAAATGGAAAAATAGGGAAGAGGGTGGGGTTTAACATGTGAGAGTTCTCGCACGGGTACGCTAGTAAATAAATAAATAAATAAATAAATAAATAAATAAATAAATAAATAAATAAATAAATAAATAAATAAATAAATAAATAAATAAATAAATAAATAAATAAATAAATAAATAAATAAATAAAGAAATAAATAAATAAATAAATAAATAAATAAATAAATAAATAAATAAATAAATAAATAAATAAATAAATAAATAAATAAATAAATAAATAAATAAATAAATAAAAATAATATAAAATAAAATTTATTGAGTTGGGACGGGGCGGGGCGGCGCTCACCTTGCGTCGTCGCAGCTCGTCGGCGGCGTAGACGGTGAGCATGAGGAAGCGGCCTGAGGGGGCGGCGGAGCCCACGGAAAAGGTGAAGCTCTCGTTGAACGACGGCCACGACGCGGCCTGTGGCTCCGTCTCGAACTTCGCCGCTCCGGGACTCAGCTTCACCTGCAGATGGCAAGGCGGTTCGTGGACACACTGCGTTGCAGGTTAGCCCGATTTCTTCCGTCAGTTTAACCTGGCGGTTATACCTGTCCGATATAACTCGTTATTGAAAACTTCTTTTGTTCAAAAATGCAATAACAGAAAATTGATTTCTTATAATGTTATTGGAGCAATATAATGTATGTTTTGTATCCAGCAAATCCGAAAGTAGAATGGTTTATCAAGGTGTAAATTAGCAATTGTAAAAACGGTGCGTAGACACAATCTAAAGTAAGCATTCTTGTATTCCAATAAAGTGAATGCAATAACGTTATATATTCTCACGTAGTACGTACAACTATTTTTTAACACGAAATTTAAATGTTGGTAGTCCTATAACCTTTGCTGCCAAGTTGAATGTTCACGTGTTAATTGTTGGTTGTCTTATAATCCTAAACATCCTTTTGCGAATGAGTGTGGAATCTGTCTGCGCATCCTTACAGGTCTAGTCTGAGAAATTTCTACTTTACAGACAATTAAACAGTACAGAAGTGACTGCCTTAAGTCCGGAGTGTAAACCAAATACTTAATTTTCACTTAAGAATAGTTAATAATACTTAAAGTTCCAAGAAAAAGGAAATATTTGGTTCGTTAGTTCTGGATTGCTTAGCAATCGACGAACTTCTACATGTTCCGCTTCTGTGAATATTTTGTTCCAAATTCTTGAACTATCCATTAATTATACCTAATACCTTCCCCAAGATTCCGTCAATCTTCTAATTTCGTGAAGATGCTACTGATTGTGTATTTAAATTAGTATTTCATTTTAAATATCACGACTTAATCGTCAAATGTTCGTTTCTTACGAACTCTAGCCAGTCTCCCCCCCCCCAAAAAAACCACCTCCATATCAATCGACAACGTATATCATCTGTCCTATCTCTTGCCTGTTGATACACTCATATCAAGCCATACATTTACATTTCGAAACGAAATAATAAATTACGTAAATAAACGGGCGTAAAACGTAATGATCTTGGGCAGCGAAAAGCTCGTTTTTTGGTCATCAGAACCCCCTTTTTTAAGTCGCTTTTCCACATCTAGGTCATAAAGCGGCCACTCTGATCTTTAAGCTATAGGGAGAAAACGTATGGACAACACAAACATCCATGCCTGAGGCGGAATTCGAACCGGCGATCGTCTGGTCAGAGACCGCTACTGCACTACTACCTTAACGATCTCGGTCAAGAGATCGGCGATCAGTATAAAATCCTTGGCGCACAAGTCAATGAGCGGTGATAGCCGGCAGCGAGTACCTTGACGACGTAAACGGCGGCCGGCGCTCCGAGCCCCGGCAGGCGCTGCGGCAGGTGTCGCGCGCCAAGCACCGTCACCTGCAGCTTGCCGCCCTGCTGCAAGCGCGCGCGGAAGCCCACGGCAGGCACCGGCTCGGCGCTGTCGTCGTCCACGGGCCGCGCCGCGCCCGCCGCCTCCAGCGCCGCCGGCGCCGCCCCGCCCCCGCCGCCGCCGCCGCCGCCTCCGCCTCCGGCCGCCAGGCGCGCCTTGCGCAGCAGGCCGCGCAGCGTCGCCACCGCCGCCACCGACATGGCCGCCGCCCCGCCGCGCTCCGCCCTCTGCGCACGCGCCAACGAACACATTGCACATTAAAATTTTAATTTTTTTTCTTTCTGTATTTCTTCAATATACTATAATATTTGGTCTTTGTTTTTTAAAAACAGAACATCTTTCATATTAGTAATAAATATTAATAATATTATATATATATATATATATATATATATATATATATATATATATATATATATAATATTTAAATATTAATAATTTTGGTTTCTGATTTTTAAAGACAGAAAATCTTTCGTATTAGTAATAAATATTAATAAGAAAGATGTTCTGTCTTTAAAAATTAAAGACCAAAAATATTATAGTACATTACACATTAATTTTGTAATAAACATCTATTTTACTAGAAAGAAGTGGAAAGATTGATTGAGTAGTGTATCGGTTGCATCATCTGCTAAGATCATTAGTCTCGTAAGTGTAGTGCATTTTTCTCTGAATGTGGCGGAGTTCTTCCCCCGCTGGATTGTAAGATCTGGCGCCAACAAGTCGGCTAGCAGGGTTTTCCCAACCAGGTATCTTTCACAAGGGGGCACCATCCCAGCCGGGACAAGCTGTAAACTCCCGACCGGTCTCTTGGTATGTGTGAAAGAGTATATAAGTCTGTGTGTGTGTAATAAGTAGTGAAGAAAAGACAAGGATTGGAAAGGAAATATCGCGCTCGTTTGTTGGAATTGCTCCGGCATTTGCCTGGTGTTGATCGGAGAAACCACGGAAAACTACTGATCAGAGCAGCCGACCGCTAGAATTTTCCTTCAGACAGCGACAGAACTCGACCTAGCTCTCTGACTGGTGTCGAAAATCTTGCCACTGTCGTGAGGAGATCCCTCGAACCTCTCGGTCAGAGGCATTGCAGTGACATCGGTTGATACTCTGAGACACGTAACCCGATAAAATTGAAAGAAAATAATGCAGTCTCCGGTCATGTAAGCGGTGTCAGTGTGTTCGTTAGATATTCTGGATCTCGAGATAAAATCTAAAACAATCGAACAGTTGCGAATTGGACTGAAGAATGGAAATATTACATTATGAAATTCCGCAAATTCTTGCACTGCGCGTACCGACTGAATTATCACACTCAGTATGTAGCTGCGTACGACACACGAAATACAACAGCAACGCTCCAAGGAAGAGGTGCCTAGCTTTAAAATATTTGTTATTCACTTTTTTCCTAAAGGAACAGCAACTTTTTTGATATTCTTGGTATTGTATTGAGTGTATAATGTTCTATGTAATTGCAGTATTTGTGAAGACATATTTTGTTAAGATATTTTATAAATTGTAGTGCAATAGGATAGTATTTTATTTGCTGTTTTTGAACAGTGTGCATGCTATATTTTGGGAAACTACTTTGCGAGTTTTTGTGAGTTCTGCAATAACATTTTGCTGGCCTCCAGCAACTGCAGTTTAGAGACCTGCAGAAGCATTTTTGCTGCTGCTCGTTACCAGCTAAACATCATTTATGTGATAAGTTTTATGTATTTTTTAAAACTAAAACTTGAATGTGAGGCGCGCACGTCAACACATAATTCGTGGCAACCAACACCTTTATGCGAGTTATCAACGAACACATATGCTTTGCGAATAGGTAAAGTGGCGAAGAGTGGAGAATTGAAAAGGTGACGTGGCGAAGGGAGACTTCTCTAAACTAAACGTTTCTGTTCTTGACGATTAATGTTCACTTGTTTCCCGAACTGTCACTTTAGTCCTATTGAAGCTGAACGCGACTGCATGCGAAATCGCACCGCGTTCCAAATAATTCACGTACGTGAGGGCTATGTTTTTCAATGTCTGATCGGTCGGAAAATTAAAACCACAGTGGAAAACGGATGACGATATGCGTCATACTATTTCTTGCCGGCCGTTACGGTGGAAGTCTATTGTAGGCGGTTAGGGAAGGAAGTGAGTGTCAACCGCCCACATCGTAACTTCTGCATGTCCTGCTTGGAAGTTCCTGCACCATTGCCGTACTTTGTTGTCACTTGTGATCGTTTTACCGTGCACAAAACTCATTCGTCATTGAATTCAGGGTACATTGTATACCTCAGCATGAAGAAACCGAAAGACAGCACGCAATACTCACTTGGTGAAAGTCTCTGTTGTCCTAGGCATGGTTACGGTGCACTGTGCGTTCAGAACTGACAACTGCGACGTGACGGGATTGATGTCATTCTGAAAGCACTGTACAACGTATGTGAGCAAAACCATCGGATTTTCATCGTGGTTTTAATTTTGTTGGTTGGTTAGTTAGTGATTCTGGGCGCGGCAACTACCGAGGTCATTAATCCCGTAAGTGTAATGCATGTTTTTCTTTGGAAGTTGGCGGTGATATTCCTCTGCTCGATTGCGAGATCCGGCGTAGACCTACCGTTGGCTAGCGGGGTTTCCCAAACCAAGTATCTCCCCCAGTTGGGCGCCGCCCCAGCCAGGTCAAGTCGCACCCGACCGGTCTCCCGGCATGTGCGATAGTGTAGTGCATGTTAGTGTGAGTGTGTGTGAGAGTGTGTGTGAGAGTGTGTGTGAGAGTGTGTGTGAGAGTGTGTGTGAGAGTGTGTGTGAGAGTGTGTGTGAGTGTGTAAGGGATGCTCCAGTTTTGTCCAGGTGTCACGGAAAACTACCAATCAGAGCAGTCGGTCTCTACAATTCTCTTCCAGACAACGACTGAATTCGATCTAGCTGACAAGCTGGTGTCGAAAATCTTGTGAACTGTCAGGACTGGAACCTAGGACCTCCTCGTCAGAGGCACTACAGTGACTTTTGTTTTAAATTTGAGGCCGATCGAACCTAGAACATCGGTAAAAGCTCCAGTAATGATCACAATTATAAACATTGTTGTAAGTTTCTTGAAATACGTCGACTACAGTACTAACTTAGTTTTGTGAAACTCAGGGGGGTTTGATTAATTAGAGCAGCCGGCTGTTAGAATTCTCTCCAGACACCAGCTGAATTCGACCTAGCTGACAAGCTAGTATGGAAAATCCACGATCGGGACTCGAACCTTGTTATCTCTCGGTCAGAGGCACTTCAGTGATATCAGAACTTAGCGAGTGATTAGCGTAGTTTTTTTTCTGAATAGATCCCTTACCTTAAAATAGCGAATTTCCAATGTTTTCTATTTATTATTAATTTATTTCTAAATCAGAACTGTGATCCAGTAGTGTCCATTTGAAAATTGCAAAATTTGATAATGATCAGATTCTTGACTATCGACTCTACCCGAAAACCGTAAAAGTACCAGATCATATGACATTATTCGAATGCCATTGTTAATATAATGTTTTCAGCTTGCTCATTATACAGAGTTAGTCCGTAATAACGTCTACCTCGAACATTATCTGAACTTTGCAAGATGTTGAAATGGAATTTTCAGCAAACTGTTCAGGACATTGGGTCTCATCTATTGTAATTTTTAGCTTTTGGATAGCTTTTTGTATTTTAAAAATCTTGAACTAATTTCGTGTTTGAAATGTAACACTATTCTTGTTTCACACGAATAGATAAGTCTTGAGAAGACAAATTCACCAATAATTGGAATTCGATGATTAATTAACAGCACAAATGAGTATGAAGTCCGGCGTCATGCGAATAAGAGGTAATAGAGAGGCAGTTAGTTGGACGTTGGCGGCAAAACGCGGCGCCTCGCCGAGCCGCGCCGGGCAATTTAGCAGTTCCCAAGCCACAAAGCGCAACATTGCAACGGCCTTGGCGACTACATCCGTAGAGTTTTCCGTACAAAAAACGATCCGGCGAAGCCGTTTTTAAATTTGAATCATTCGAGAGAGATTTGGATAACTTTTCGTGGAAATGAAACAATCGAAATGGCAAGGGAAAATTACCGGTATATTCCCATTAGCAGCAACGGTGATAAGTAGAGACCGGATTTTTAGGTAATTACATATTTTTTGTTTTTCAATTTACTATTCTCAAATTTGTAATCTTGGCGAATCGTTGCCGTCCTAATACAATATCCAAGTTTTTCATTTCATATTTTTACATATTGAGTTTCATATTACATATTTTACATATTTTGCTATTTTTACAAAATATTTTTTTATTTTATTCATATTCTCCAATTTTATGGACTTAAAAAAATAATTATTTAAAAAAAACAGAATTTTCCCTACATTACCACTGCGTACTGTATACTCCAGGTATACCTTATACTCGTATACCCTACGCGAAAGCGCGTGATGTTCTTACAGTCCGGCGCACCTGCTTCACTTATGTCATTGGCGGGAAGTGCCCATCAACGACTGAGATCATTTTCACCTTTAGGTGTGACACTGACGTCGCATTTCGTGACCTTTAACCTTAATTTCCGAGAAACTTCGGGGATCACCGACGTCTGATTCGATGAGAGAGCTGCAAAGTTGCAGTCATTGTTTGCTGATCGTAGATATAACCATATTTTGTATTATTTTTAAAATTTTAGACAATTTATTTAGACAATAACTATACACGGTGTCCCACCAACTCAACAATGCGGAATCATTAAGCAATTAATATGCCATAGAGATATTGTTTGAAATATTTTTAATTTTCGGAAATTTATTCATCTTTATTCCCGGTAATGGCACATGCAATCTATATGTCACACTATAAACGTAAATGTTCGTAGTTTCTCTAACGCACATGTAGAGCATTGCGTTAATGCTACTTCAAATTACTTTCACATCGGTAACACTTATCTCCGGGCTTATCCACTCACTCTTGATGCGAATGACGCTGTGAATGGAGTTGGACTCAAGCAAGAATGGATCTGTCCACCTCCTTCAGTGATTGATTGATTGATTGTTAGTTATTCTGGGCGCGTCAACTACTAGGGTCGTTAGTCCCATTAGTGTAGTGCATGTTTTTTTCTTAGGAGGTGGCGATGTTCTTCCCCCGCTGGATGACGAGATCCGGTGCCGACCTAGCGTCGGCTAGCAGGGTTTACCCCAACCAGGTATATCCGACCAGAGAGGCACCGCCCCAGCCGGGACAAGCTCTAAGGTCCCGAGCGGTCTCCCTTCATGTGTGGTAGTGTAGTGCATGTTAGTGCAAGTCCCACTTAGTTCAAACGTTTCGGGTTACAACATCTGTGCTCCTATGTTGTTTCCTTTGAATCCGTTTTAGAGTCCTTCAGGCCTCTCGCTAGAGAGACTACAAGATAGTACAAGTAAAGAATGCTTTCAGGCACCTTTATCCGTGATGTTTGATAAGCGCGTGGTTCCACTTACACAAAATACACTCAAAAAAATTAGTGCATTTTCTGAACATGCGACAGCAATCAAGGCGAGTGACATTGGGAGTGTCATTGCTTTTACTGTGCAGGAGCATGCGCGACTACTCTCGGGAGGTGAGGTGAGGGGGTGGATGGGTGGGAAGGTGGACGCCAGGAACTGGCTTCAACCATCACTACTACCACTACTACCACACCACCGCCTCTACCACCACCACTACCATCTTATTACTATCCCCGCCACACAACCCCATCACCATCACATCACCATCACACCACCACCGTTACACCACCATCACACCACCACTATCACTCCACCATCACCACCATCACCCTCACATCACCACCATCACCCTCACATCACCACTACCACCATCACCATCATGATCATCCCCATCACCCTCACACCATCATTATCAACACCATCATCATCAACACCATCACCATCACCATCATCATCACCATCATCATCACCAACTCCAACACCATCATCACCACCACCACCACCACCACCACCAAGACTACCGCATCACAGTCGCACTAACATTGCCACACCACCGGCCATTGCGGTTGGTGAAAGCGGAGGCCACTTGAATGGTGACAGGTTAGGAGAGAATTTATAGTTGCATTAAGAATAAGAGATGGCAACGAACGTTGAAAGCAGTTGATAACAAAAAGTTTTCGCATCCGTGAAGTAGAAACTGTCTGCATCCACAAACGAGCTACACATTTGATTTGATAGTACAGTAATCTTATAATGTTCACGAGGGAAAGTTCCCCCAAAACATCCGGAATGTCAAATCCGATCATGTTGAGTCTTATCTTCTAATGAAAAAAGACAGATTAAGTTCCAAAATATCGAGAAAGACTTTAAAAAAGAATTAAAAAATAGGATAGTGTAGAAGTGTTCAGTAAGTACTACAACATACTGAAATACCAATTATCATTCCCAAGGGAGAACTAAAACAGTATTTGAAAGTTATTTCAAACTTGAAAGAGATTGGAAACTGTGGCGGATCCGCGGTGTGTGCACCCGAAATGATCCACTGAATCCGCCCCTTGATTGGACATAATATTTGCTTACTTTTTATAGCTTCACGGGCCACATTGTCTTAAAGATCTCCGATTAAGAAAGAGTTACTGCTACTTTTTCTCTCCTAAAATTTCAAACTTCTTTACATGTTGGAATCGGAGTTGAATACCCCTTCTACTAGAGCTTGTTGAAGTATTAGAATACGGAATTAGAATACTCGTATTACTCTGAAGTTGCTCGAGAACGCAGTTTCTTCCGTAACTTCGTCACCATTTTCGCGATATTTTTCACTGATGATTTCCAGAAACTCCTATTCAATGAGGTCATTATCATGAGAGATGCGTAATTAATTTCCTAATTATGACATCAAAGCCTTCTCTTCTAATTTAACGTAAGTAAATTGAATTCCTTCACAATTGCGCTATTCTCTTATGCTGAACTGAAATTCCTACTTGACATTTTTGCAGAATATGAAGCTTTGAGCTTCGGTGTCTGCCGAGTCAGGTTTCTGGATGACGGTGTTGAAGAAGTGAAATCTGATCCCTTTCAGGAAAAAAGACGATTAAATGAAGTGCACGCTAAAGCTCAAGTTGCGAATGTTCAAACCGATAGCATTTCTCTAGTCCCGATTATTTGAAATTCGCGAAGAGCGAATTGGCGAATGTAAGGGAATACAGTATCGCCATCGAAAATTAGTGGTGCTACATAGTGGCACAAAGTTTCTCGCACTAGTTAGTTTTCTAATCTAGATGCGTATGCAAATTTGCTTTGAAGAAAATTTAGCCATTTTAAAGAAAATGTCGTTTGAGCGTATCTGAAAATGTGCATATTCACGGAAAAGTTTTGAGTTTTCAAAAACTTTATATTAAATCATTTGAAACATTTATACTCACAATTATAATTGTGTATAATAAAAGCGTCCTTAATGTAAATATTGACGAGTTGAGAGATATATGTAAAAGTTACATTTGTGTAACTTCTCATGTTTATGTTATGTTTTAATGTTCATTTAGCGTTATTCGCACAAAGAGTAGTGATTTCAAACATAATGTCATTGATTTATTAATGAACATCGATGTAAGTATAGTAATTTTGATTGTTTATCATCACGAATTAAAAAATAAATGAAATTTTCACTTATAAAATTTAAAACAATTCTTTGTACATTTACTTTTAAATTACACTTCCTAATCTTAATTCAATATAGTGTGAATTGTATCTCAGAAACGTCACAACTGTTGAAATGATTGAAGGCGTTGTCATTGTCAACAATAGTATTTATTTAAAAAATAGCAGCTTTCGATGGCTTAGCCATCATCATCAGTTTTCTGTAGTCGTTTTTGTGGCTCCCAGACAGCAGAAAACTGATGATGATGGCTAAGCATTCGAAAGCTGCTATTTTTGAAATAAATACTATTGTTGACAATGACAACACCTTCAATCATTTCAATTATGTAAATGTCAACTACAACTCACCACTAAATCAATATGTCACAACTGTTGCTTAAAATAATGAGAAATGTACCTTTATCCACATGTGTAAGTTGCAACATACCGGGTACATAAAGCCAATTACGATTTCTCGGTTTATTTAATATTTTAAAAATATATTTCAAGGTACACTTTATTGAGTTACGTTAATCTAGCTTCACAATTCGCTCAGTAGTGAAAATGTTTTTAATGAATTGGCAGGAACATCCCTTGCAACACATTTACACACCATTATTTCTGTCAAGGATAAATGAAGGAAAATTGCTAATGAATGTTGTTTTGTTCCTTTGCACAGTTATCAATAAATCACCATATTGAATATGTATTTATACCTCTTGAGAATTTTATACTTCGTACTTGCGTATAACCGCGGTAATTCGAACATTTTCTAATACACTAAGCCGAAGGCCGCGTGACAAAGTTCTAAACAAGTCGTTCATGCAGCAAAGGCGTGATTCAAAAAGGCAAGAGGCGTGATTAAAGTTTCAGGTCGATGTAGGAAAGTGATTCAACAGCAGTCAATTGTTCCCTTGTGATAAACGTTCAAAGAATGGTTATTTGATCCCCACAGTAGAAAAAGTTTCGAAACTTGCTTCTATAGCGTAGCCATTGTTCCAGCGAGCGGGCTGCATATTATTACCTCACCATTTGAGTGCTGAAGGGCGAGGAGAGTAATATTTCCGATGCAAATGAGTGAGCGCCGTGCGGCGAAGAACGAGGCATGCGCTCCGTCGCGAGCCTCTGCGTCTCCTCCGGCAGCCGGAAGTGGCCGCCTTCGCGACGAATTAGGAGCATCGCCCCGCCCCGCCCCGCCATTCCCAGCCACTACTCGCCCCGTCACGTCTCACCCCGCCATGCAACGCCATGCCCCGTAACACCCCGCCACGCCACCCACCGCCAAGCTACAACAGTCCCGCCCCGCCCCGCCATCCCCGCTGCGCCCCGCCCCGTCACGCCACACCATGCCACGCCCCGCCCCGCCATCCATCGCCACACCTCGTGCCACCCCGCCCCGCCCCGCCCAAACTCGTCCCGCACCGCCCCGACCCGTTACGTACTGCCTTTCTCTGCCCATCTATCCGACGTATGTGGCTCAGGGCATCAACTGATGTCAGTACAGTGCCTCTGACAAAGCGATCAGGCCACGACGTACGGCGACTCTTAGAGGTTGCATATTATGTGCCCCTTAAGGGCCCATGCACATAAGCGTTTCGTTGACCCGTGATAAATAACGCGCGTCGTAAAACGGCACTGTATCTTATGCGAATCGACACATGACCGACTTGGCCGTTCCGCATTAGAGTTAATCTACGACGCACGTTACGTATCTCGCGTCAACCTAACGTTCGTGTGACACAGGCCTAAGTCAACGGTGAGGCAAAGGTAGCTCAGAGCATTAATTGATGTCACTGCAGTGTCTCTGACCGAGAGGTCCTAGGATGCGAGTCCCGTCGGCGGCAGGATTTGAGACACTAACTGCATAACTAGGTCGGATTCATCTGCTGTCTGGAGGAGAATTCTAGCGGCCGGCTGCTTTTATGGATAGTTTTCCGTGGTTCTCCGATCAACCACTGGCGAATGTCGGAGCAGAACAAACGGGCCAGATACCAGATACGGCGCAGATACCCGGTTGGAGAAACCCCGCTAGCCGACGTGTAGGTCGGCGCCAGATCTCACCATCCAGCGGGGGAAGATCACCGCCATCTCCCGAGGAAAACACGAACTACGCTTATGGAACTAATTTACGCCAACGGAACTACGAAAATAATCAATCCACCCACCTATCCCTGTCACGCCGCGTCCCGCCTATTTACATAAGTTCGTTATTTCAATTTCATTAGGAAAGCCTTTGGATGTGATTAACGCGCAGTGCGATATTAATGTCCTAGGTAGACAAGCTAGGCGGCTGGCTCACTCGCCAACTACCTCTTCCATATGGTATTCACTGGAAAAGACTAGGCTGCATGCCTAGTCTTTTGTGGAAATGATTTCATTTCCACAAATGCATGAAGACTTGACTGTGTATTAGTCTCATCATTCCAGTACATCCACGACGAAGAACATGCTGACGCCGCGAGATGTGTCCTTAGAATTTGTATTTTAAAATTTTTTGAATAAATATTTTCGGCTTTGAAATGTTTGAAAGTCATTGAAATTTCTTATTGCTTTGTTTTGTATTGCGGGAACAAAAAAGATCCTACATGTCCTTAAAAGCTCGTAGCATGTAAAAGAACTCATCAAATAAAGTCGAAATCATTGTTACCATTGTGTATATTCCCCTTAGTTTCCACGCAAACGCATCTTGAAAAATGCCGTTTTCTGGCGCACGATTTCTCTTGTTATGAAGTAAGGACGAGAAATTAAAAAGACGTTTACAGGGCATTGAGATTGAATAACATGAAAACAAGCGTTACCTCAGCACAATTAGAGTCTACAGGAAAGTTACTATTCAAAAGTACTTTCGTGGAAGTATGAACAAAAGAAGGCGTCTTCGCGTGCCGCATCCCAGGGAGGAAGAGGCTCATTTAACAGGGGCAATATCCAGTCGCACAGTGGCCATGTACAGAATAGACTCTGCAGAGGAAGCTGTTTGTTTTAATGGGTGCCCATTGCCCATGTAGTGCGCGCCCTCCTCGACCTCTGGTAGCGAAGTGGCCAGCACCACCTGGCAGGTGTCCAAGGGCTCAAGCAGCGTCGGCAAACTTCTCTCTCCAGCTACACAGCTACGACGTCGATTCTCTCTCTCTCGGAAAATTCTAAGAGCCGGCTGCTCTGATCGGTAGTTTTCAGTGGTTTCTTGTATCAACACCAGGCGAATTCGGCCGGCGTCGCTAGCCAAATTCCTTAACTACGCTCCGTGAAGTCACAGAGGTTAAACAATTTGAGATGTCGCGGGTTCCTGGTTGACCCTCTGGGAATCCCGAGATGTACTATTTTCACCTGCCCCGCACATTTGCAAATAAAATTTGTATTACTAAATCGTATATTGTAATACATTCATTTATAATCACCTGTTAGTAAGTAAGCGAGATATTAATTACAAGATTATTACCACTCTTTATGTAATTAGTAAGCAAATAAATTATATAATCTTCAAACGATTTGCTTTAATACAATAGTATGAATGTTACTTTTTAATAAATACTCCTTAAAAAATTTAATCCAACTTACTATTTCAATGATTGTTACATTTTTATGTACCAAAACAGACCTAGGTCGAACGTGTTCTCAACGGATAAAAACTATATTTCAAATTAGACCAGTAAATACTGTAATCTATTTTAATAACTGAACAATCTAAGTCTAAGCAATACAGAGCACATTACTTAAAAATACATAAGGAAAATTGATATATGGTGTTTGTCGCTGTCTGGTTATTTCGTCACGTAAGTTGGCAATATTGATTCAACTTTAAATTGAAATATCAGACGGTATTTCTAAAAAATGAACAATATTTAATGAGAATGTTCAATGAGAACGTTTAAGAAGAACGTTCGTTCAATTTGTGAACATCTACGCAATCGACAGCCCCCTCCCCTGGCATTCAATTTGTCACATCTTCACAATCTTTTCCATCTCCCCGCTCCCCTAAAAGTATCTTTTGAAGGATCCCTTATGTGTTACATTTGCCATCAGGATATTTTCACTAAGTCTTGTCAAGCAACAATCGATAAATTTGACTTAGGCAAATGCGGCACGTGGCCACCCAATGCCATAGGCGGTCGGTGCATCGACCCCTGCCCTCAGCTTGGCTTCCCTTCCGTTCCCTGTGTTCAACCTACAGTCCTTAGATACAGAGACTAGAGCAACCTGAATGGCTGCCACCATTTAATATCCTTTAATATATCCATTTATCCATCCATTTAATATCACTCGAGAGCCCCACCAGGCAGCAGGCCAAGTTAAGGATAAATTATAACAGTCGAAGGCATGAGGAATTTCGAGTGTATTACCATTGGATTTTGGTCGATTGGTGGTTCCCACATTACCGCTTAGTTCGACTGGATATAAAATGGCGGCAACGGTGGCGCAAAGGAATGCGCTACTCTCTGTATATCCAGGGACTCTAAATCAACCTGCCTCTCAGCGCTGGGGCGCGCGGGCGGCGCGGCTGTGCACTTTGTGTTTGCCGGGCTAACTTCTTTAAGAGCTCGGGTCCTTAGCTACGTCTCATGGCAGTCACTGCTGATATGCTTCTTTAACATGTATCACTAAACAAGTAATATTTCATCTTTGCAGATAATTAATGCAGAAAACTATATTTAAATAATGAAATGCGTCTTTTCATGATAAAACTAGTTGTGCTACAGAATGACACGGACTTTCTCGTAGTAAAGTTTTCTAATTTCCTTGGTGAGGGCTAGCTTTACAGACTTGCCCCATCCTCTTGTCACCTGCCATCTATCGCTGCTCTTACTACAGTTTTTGAATTTTTCTCTATTTTTCGGTTCCCTAATGGTAGATTCGAAATATTACAGTTAGAAAATTAAAAAAGTGTAAAATCTCATCCTATATGAAAATTTTCATTCATAAATTTGAAGCCGTGTTTAAGAAAATAGCTTAATAACGTAACTGTAAATGCAAAATTTGAAGCCATTTTTCACAGCAATCTTTCGAGTTTTCGAAAAACTACATTTGAATCACTTCTACTCGCAAATGTAACTATGGATACTAATCGTAGGAAATATGCGTATTAACCGCGTGAGAGATATTTAAAAAAATATTTGATGAACGAAAATACAGCAAAATTAAATTTATGTCATCTGAAACAGTGCAATTAGCACTATCCGTACGAAAAGTTTGAAGAAAAAATAGCCGTTTGTGAAAAAGTGGCCTTTGAGCGTTTGTAAAAATGCGGAATTTTGAGCACGATTTCATAGAAAACGTTTGAGTTTTTGAGAAACTTTATGTGACATCATTATCACACGTACTCGTGAATGCAATAATGTGATGAAATTGCCGACACTGTAAACATTAACGACATGAAAGGCTAGTCAAAAAAAATTAAATTTTTGTAATTATTGAAAAACAAAAGAATAGAGCAAAATGGAGTTTGTCATCACATAGCGTACATATAGCACTCTCCCTACCAAAAGTTTAAAGAAATACTTTTCAGCCGTTTTCTAGAAAATCTTGTTTTTGTTATTTTTTAAAATTTCTAATATTGCACGCACTTATGCACGAAAACTACTAACATTTAAAAAATCCATATGATCTTAATGAAAGAATTATTTATGGGCAACAAATTTTATTTGAAGGAAAAATATTTATTTTCAATTTCGTAGTTGCGGGAAGACGCCGAAAAAATTGAAACTTTTGCTATTTTCAAAAATTCAGACTTAACATTGAAAATCGGAGTTACCTTTATAAGTGTATTTTACTCTATTCTTACCATAAATATTTAAAAAAAATATGGAGCCATTTTTGAGAAAATTTTGTAAATGTTGCAGGAGCATCATATAAAGTACCCCCCCAAAAACTAATCAATGTTTTTCAAAATCGAAGATCTTTGACTCAGGCCAGATCGACAGGTGTTCATTCAATTTGGCCAACATATTTCGCATCATTTAGGCGCTTATGTTGTTCATAAACACCCAGATGGACGGACGGACGGACGGACGTTTTGCAATCAATTGATTTGATCTGATGTTGATTTTTCAATACCAAGGACACAAAACAGGGATTCTGGCTACACCAAGTGTTAGAGAATTTTGTTTCGTGGTTTAGCAACTGGATTTGTACACTTTTTCGTCATCATAGGCAATTAAATTTTTTTCTGGGGAAAATACGCCGTTTTGTCGGTCAGCATTTCATAACTTTCTCTATACTACGAATATTACTTCCTATAAACGAGAAAGTAAAAATTTTGGTAGTATTTTGTTGGTTGTTGTTAGTTGGTATTTTGCAGTATTTTCTCTAAGTAATTCATTAAATAAAACACTTCCGAGTAATGTGATAATCTACACAAAGGTTTCCAGAATTAACTTGGTTAGGAAATCCTTCTGAAGGATGCGCCGTCTTCTGCGTACAGCATGGTGCATTTGCATATGGCATTGGAGAACGCGAAGTTGGTATTGTCAGCGATTGCAGCATCATGTAACTTGCTGCAATATAAATCAACAAGTCTTCTGTGTACACAGAGAAGATTTTGTGGGTACTTTGCATGGTACAGGTTTTGTCTCAGGAATAGCACTCGTCAATGAGTGTCGGCCAGTGCGAGCTTCGGATTTATTCTGGGAAAATAAAAAATAACTCGTTTTAGAGTAATCCGTTTAAACTGCGAGTTAAAATTGGTCAAAATAAACTGTTGTTTCAAACATCGAAGTAAGCTTTGTTCATTTCATGTAAAGAAACGCGCCTGGTCACTGCGAAGGGGTGAGGGGCGTGACGGCAGACCGCGATAGTTAGGCGACGAAAGGAAGCTCTTGATAGCCGCGCATTCATTGGCTGTCTTCCCATACACGCCACCAGCGCAAAGGGAGACGGGGATCCCAGTGGTTGCAGTTGTTATTTCACTTGTTTATAATATTATTTTATGAACTAATGAACAATACATTAAATGTACTTAAATAATACTAATCTTTCACACACACAAAGGGAGAGAGAGAGGGGGGGTACGTGGGAGAGAGATGAAGACAAAAAAGAAATGCAGGTCGTTCATCAACAGTACACATTTTTATGGTAAAGGCATTTATCACAATACATTTAAACTAGAGTTGAAACAACTTAAGGAGCACCAAACTACAGGAACGACTTCAAAACATGAAGACTATTCAACACGAAATATGATATGAATACGAAACCATGGTCAAGAATACTAATAAAAATACTAGAAATAACTTGAGAGATTATAGAAGGGAAGTTATAAAATAAATATTGGAAACAACAAAGTCAGTGAAAAAATAGAAAAAACTGAACAAAGGAATATATTGAATGCTAGGTACAAAGACTACCCGTCTGACGTCTGTTCTTCCTTCTGTCTCTCTGTAGTCTGTGCTAGAGCCTAAACCGTTCAGACGATTTTTCCAAAACTGTTATTCTTCGATCGAACTGGCCGAGCTGAAAGTAATGCAAATTTGAAACGAATATTTTGATTTTGGGGGCATTTTACACCAGACCTCAACAATATTTTCAAATTGTTCTAAAAAAATCTTTTAAATTTTTTTCTGATATTTTTACCTCGCAGATAGAGCGAATGACCCTTAAAAAAGTGGCTCAGTTCTCATTTTCGTTGAACTAAGAGTGTTCGAAAATTTCGTAAGTTCACTTTGTTAAAGGGATGAGTGTTGTACATTTTCATATAGCAATGGAATAATCTTCGTCCTTTCTACCGTCCGTCCGTCACGCAGGAGGACAACTTCTGGTCCACCAATTGGAACAAATACTGTGTCATTCGACTCATCGCTGATAATTTTTTATGGAACCATTCAGAACATCCATTGTATTACCACGCTGGATTATGGATGGCATGGCGGCTCGTGCTTAATTTGCTTGGTTGCACAACCCCCAGATAATCGAAAAATTTAATGTTAGAAATATATCTTTCCAATTTAATGCCATTCAGTAATCGAGATATAGCAGCTACATCGATGTACGAAATCATTTGGAAATGAAAGAGCGCCCGTACGCTATGGCGTATCATTGCAAGCCAGACAATGCCCCAATGTGAGGTCACGCTCGTACGGAGCGCAGTAAAGAGCGGCCATGGTATAATACGAGCTCCCCGGCTTCATGCGGGTCCGTAAGCCAATAGACGGTCATTCTCCGGGCGTTTTAATACCGTAACGATACCACATACTGCCACCGTGGGTTGTCTGAAGGAGAATTCTAGAGGCCGACTGCCCTGATCGGTAGTTTTCCGAGGTTTCTCCGATCAACACCAGGCGAATGCTGGAGCAATACCCTAACAAACGGGCCACGGACCGCGCGCGCTCTTTTCTTCCTATTCCTTGTCCTATCCTCTCTCCTTACACACACACTTACACTAACATGCACTACAGTACCATATTCCGGGAGACCGGTCGGGAGCTTAGAGCTTGTCCCGGCTGGGGCGGTGCCCCGCTGGTGGGAGAGTCCTGGTTAGGGGAAAACCCCACTAGCCGACGGTAGGTCGGCGCCGGATCTCGCCATTCAGCGGGGACACATCACCGCCTCCTCCCGATGAAAAAACATGCACTTCACTTACGGGAATAATGACCAAAGCAGTTGACACGTCCGTGGAGCAATCAAAAGCTACCGTGGAGTTCTGCGAACTCGCCGTTTGTTTCAGTGGAGGACTCTAGGATTACCAGCTTTCTGTGTTCGTCTAATATAATTGTTATATGCATATTTGTGTATTAATTTGCGATTATTAAAGATCCACGAGTTGGATGAATTTTTGACGATATTGTATGATTTATTTATGATGATTAGCGAATTTGTTTTCACTCTGTAGTAGGTTTGTTGGTTTAAAGTGTATATTTGATCAGTGCACTTACGTTTATGGAAAGTTCTGATGATCAGCTGTTGATACTCCTCTGTGATGCGTACATTTCTTTTGCACGCACTGACAAAATTTTCGAAACCTAGTAAGAATATTTTCCGCTCTTGTGCATGTATTTTGTCCAGTTTGATTTCTATCCTAGGGTACGAGGAGAATAGAAGTGTTAAAAATTTATTGTCGTAGCATTAGACAATAAATTAGTAGATGAGTAGAATTTGAAAAAATATCCTTTTGGTACATCCCCACATTAATAAAAACTAGATATTAAGAGGCCTAGAAATCATACAAGAGCTTTTGATAAAAATTCAACAATTACATTTGATAGTAGTTGGTTATGTAGGTGTAATTCGAAGACAGATGCACTATTTTTTCTGTAAATTGCGTGCAGTTGAGGATACAAGGTCGAAGATTAAATTTAAAACAAGAAATAGCGAATCTTTTCTATTCGTTATGTATAAAGATTAACATCACAGAGCAGAAAGTTCGAAAAAACATGATGCCTCTGGAAACCACATACCTGCCACTGCTGGCTATAATCCTCAATGTTGTATTTACTTTGTAATGTATCCTGTTGTATTTACTTTGAAGTAAATACTAATAAGTTGAAGTTTACTTTGAAGTAAATATTAATAAAAGAGCTGTGTAGGATAGTGTAGTAAAGTGTATTGCTGAAGAGCCAGACAATTTACAAGCATAAATTATAAATATTTACAATATCTGCAAATTTACTGTGAAGATACTTCCTTAAGAGGTGTACTTTATTGTTGAAATTGTGAACTTTTATTGCCGCGACATTATCGAGATAGTTGTCACAATGGGCAGTAATAAATGAATTGCTCTTTAGGAGAGTACGTCGAAATGAACCACCGCAGTGACCGTATGGAGGGGCCTCTGTAATGCAGCGTGAAAGCCTTTGCCCGCTGATACCAGCGGAGTTGTGCTTTCGACCGGGTCACTCAGCTGTCGTCCCAGAAATGAAAAGAAGCTTTTGGAGCAGGCGTTCTAGGAGCTATCGCATATTAGTGTTACTTAAATTCTCAGATGAAGAATTTGTAAAGATTGGAGGTTCGTGGGATCGGGTTCAAATTAGAACTGGGGGAAGAGTAGGCTTTTGATTGATTCATTAGTGATTCCGAGGGCTATGGACATTAGTCCTGTAAGTCTAGTGCATGTGTTTTCCCTCTGGAAGTGGCGGCGATCTCCTCCTCCGCTTGGTATTGATATCCAGCACAGACCTACATGTAGACTTGCAGGGTTTTCCCCATCCAGGTATCTCTCACCAGTGGGCACCTCGAAACACATTCGAAACACTTTCTAAGCTCCCGACCGGTCTACCTATATGTGTGGTAGTATAGTGCATAAAAGTGTGCGTGTGTGTAAGTAAGGAGTCAGGATAGGACAAGGGAAGAGGAAAGAAAGATCGCGCGCAGTCAATTGCCTCTGTA